>JAPYYX010005702.1:0-12258 GCA_030522605.1 Cremastinae sp. B BG-2022a
ATCTGCGTTTTGTTTTCAGAAAGTTGAAATATTGTATTTTATGTTATTTACAGCGATACTGAATAATTTGCTAACGTTTTATTGACAATTTTCGTATAATTTAACTCGGTTATTATCGTATTTTAAGTTGTTTCGTATTTGAAACTCGGTTATTTACATTTTTTATGTGTACTGACGGTAGAAAAAAATATCAACAAAACCTCATCGTTTTAATCAATTTTTACGAACCTTTGGAGAGATAAATTCGTTTTATTATCAATATAAGTGGACAATTTCTTAAAAACTGTTTAGTACAAGTTGATAAAATTTGGCAGAAAGATTCTTTAATATATAAACGCCTTGAGACTACTACCGTTTTACTACTACCGTTTTTTTCGATATTTATAACTTGTTACAATTTTGAATACGTGTAATATTCACATATTTAATATTAATGTTTGTTACAACTTTTGAACGATTTATGAGATTGGGATTGGGATTCACGATTGGGTTTGGGTTCGGGGTTTGGCGTTTGGGAGTGGGTTCGGGGTTTGGGATCGAGAATTGGAATTGGGTTTAGGTTCGGGATTAGATTGGGATTCAGTCATTCCGTGGAATTTTCTCTTTACTCGTAAATGGATCATTATAATTATTGGTTCGATTTTCCAATTTTACAAATCCATTTTTAAATGCTCAGTGCATTATTTCCCAAATTTTAAATTTGGTTTTTGATATTTTCAGTTGAAATTGCTCCTTTCCTTAATTTTTTTGGAATATTTATTTATTTTTTAAATGATTCGTTTTTTAAAAATTATTATTATTCTTTTCAATTATAATATTCAGTTTTCAGAATAATTTATTTAACCTAACATTACTTTCTATAATTTTATTTTCTTTTAATTTTCCAAATAAAATTTTCATCTTGGTTGCAGCTGAAAGTTATTTTTTAAATTATTGATTGAGCATCAGCACATTCATTTTTTTATTTATTTATTGGAATATCAATTTCGAGTAAAATCGAACGACTTTTATAAAAATTTATCCGCCATTGTGAATTTTATGAATTCATTGCATAATTCGTCATCGGCGGACCTCAAAAACATAAGAATATCAAATTTGAACAAAATTGGACGATTTATGTAAAAATTAACCCGCCATTTTGAATTTTGTAAATTTATTGCAAAATTCGTCATGAGCAACCTGTAAAGCATGAGAATATCGAATTTGAGCGAAATTGGACGATTTATTTAAGAATTAATGAGCGATTTTGAATTTTATAAATTTATTGCAAAATTCGTCATCGGCGGACCTCAAAAACATAAGAATATCAAATTTGAAGAAAATTGGACGATTTATGTAAAAATTAACCCGCCATTTTGAATTTTGTAAATTTATTGCAAAATTCGTCATGACCAACCTGTAAAGCATGAGAATATCGAATTTGAGCGAAATTGGACGATTTATTTAAGAATTAATGAGCCATTTTGAATTTTATAAATTTATTGCAAAATTCGTCATCGGCGGACCTCAAAAACATAAGAATATCAAATTTGAACAAAATTGGACGATTTATGTAAAAATTAACCCGCCATTTTAAATTTTGTAAATTTATTGCAAAATTCGTCATGAGCAACCTGTAAAGCATGAGAATATCGAATTTGAGCGAAATTGGACGATTTATGTAAAAATTAACCCGCCATTTTTAATTTTGTAAAATTATTAACAAATTCGTTATCAGCGAACTCAAAAACACAAGAATACCAAATTTCAGCAAAATCGGACGATTTTTATGAAAATTTATCCACCATATTAAATTTTGAAAATTTATTGCAAAACTCGTCATCAACAACCTTAAATACACATAAGCACGCCAATTTTAACAAAATCGAATCCTCGCCCCTCATATACTGACTCCAAATATAAAAGTTTCGATAACGTTGCCGTTGCTGTAATTGAAACTTAAATATTCGATGATAATGTAGGGTAGACAAAATAAAGCACGGCGTGTTCATACTGGTATATTTAAGTATTTTATTACTTTATCGAACTAACAATAGCTTTTATAATTTTTAATGCTTTCGAGCCCATGGCGGAAAACCAAGTGAATATTTCGAAACGGAAAAGTTGGCTCCAAAACCAACAACCCATTTGGGGTTTCACGTTTGGAGTTTGGGTTTGAGGCTTTGCCGGTAAGTAGGAATCTGTTAGGATTCAGATTCGCTACATTACTCCCCCCCAAGTGTGTTTGATTTCAAAATCAAATAACGATGTTTACTTTTTTTACAGTTTTTCCTGGGTACGTTCTGATCGATGGTCGTGGAATATTAGAATCGTTAGAAGTAGAAGGCCTTGGGTTATCGTCGGTCGATGGTCGAATATCTTCTAAGCTCGGTGTTTCCAAAAACGCGGGTTTCAAACGTTCTGTGCTTACGTTCGTCGGCACTCCATTTATGTTGATACGAAAAACGAAATCAGAAATCCGTTCGATTATTTCGTATGGTCCTTGGTAAGGTTGATCTAACGGTTTTCGCACTGCGTCAACTCGAAGAAACACGTGGGTACACGTGTACAAGGTTTTATGCGAAAATGGTTTTACCTTCGAGTGATGAGCTGCAGGAGCCGATCGAACGTTTCTCATGATTTCCCTTAATTTTTCGAAGAATATTTGCGGATCTGGAGGGAGATCTTCGTTGATGAAAAATTCTCCCGGTAGTTTGAGATTTTCGCCATAAACCATCTCTGCTGCGGTAGCTTTCAGATCTTCTTTGAAGCAGGTGCGTAGGCCTAGAAGAACGACTGGTAACGTGTCAATCCAATTTTTTTCTGGCTGGCACATTAATGCTGTTTTTAAGGATCTGTGCCATCTTTCCACCATTCCGTTTGACGCCGGATGATACGCCGTCGTGCGTGTACGTTCGCATCCTATCAAATTAGTGAGTGCCTTAAAAATTTGAGATTCAAATTGTGCTCCACGATCGGTAGTTATGATTGCTGGCGCTCCAAATCTTGAGATCCACGTTGAGAAAAATGTTTTTACAACGGTTTACGCTGAGATATCCATTATCGGTGTAGCTTCTGGCCATCGCGTGTACCGATCAATCATCGTTAACAAATATCTGTACCCGTAGGCAGGTGTTAACGGGCCCACAATGTCGAGATGAACCTGATGGAAACGTGAAGAAGGAATTGCTATAGCTTGAGGAGTATTTCTATTGTGTCGATGAATTTTACTCCGTTGGCACGCATAACATGTGCGCGCCCACTCAAGTATATCTTTATTCATACTTGGCCAAGCAAACCGTTCCGAAATCATCCGTTTCGTAGCTCGGCCGCTTGGGTGCGAGAGATTGTGTGTGGTATCAAAAATTTTCTTTCTCAGCGAACGTGGGATATACGGTCTTACTTCCGAAGTTGAAACGTCGCAAAATATTCCCGTATCGGTATTGTCCAAGCGTTATTTTCGAAGTTTCAACGATGTTGAAGAGTCGTCCTCTAAAATTCTCTGCAGTTCCTCGTCAGCTGTTTGTTCGGTGGCGAGCTCTTGAGTATCTACGATTACTGGCATATCGACAGCCTCGATGCGAGAAAAAGCGTCTGCGATAAAATTCGCCTCGCCCGAGACGTGTCGAATGTCAGTCGTATGTTGGGATATAAAATCCAACTGTCGTTGTTGTCTCGGCGATGCTTTGTTCGATTTTTGCAAGAAAGCAAATATGATGGGCTTATGGTTAGTTAGAATATGAAATTCGTTCCCTTCTACCATAAACAAGAAGAATTTTATGCCTGAATATATTGCTTGGTGTTCCCGATCATACGTAGAGTAACGCGTTTGAGCAGGCGTGAATTTTTTTGAAAAAAATCCTAAAGGCCGCCATTGATCGTTGTGATACTGCTCCAATACAGCTCCCATAGCAGAATCTGAAGCATCCGTTTTTAACCTGAGAGGGGCGTTAGAAGACGGATGAGCTAGCAGTGTAGAAGTTGCCAATTGCTGTTTGCATTTTTCGAATGCGGCGCTAGCTTCTTCGGTCCAATTTACCGGTCTCTTATCTTTCTTTTTGGCACCGGTTAGGAGCTGGAACAACGGAGCTTGGATCGAAGCAGCATTTTGTAGAAACCTTCTGTAAAAATTAATTACACCTAGAAGCCGTCGTAATTCAGAAATGTTTTTCGGTTTAAGGTATTCTAAAATTGCCTTTACTCGATCGGGCAGTGGTCTCGTCCCGTGCTGAGAGATATTATAGCCGAGATATTTTACCTCTGAGGCACCAAATACCGATTTCGCTGTGTTGATAGTCAATCCATACTCTTTGAAACGCTCGAAAATCTGGCGTAAATGTTCCTCATGTTCAGACGGATTTCTGGAAGCTACGAGGACGTCATCGATATAACAGTGACAGAATGCGAGTCCTCTCAGAACTGTGTTCATCAGGCGCTGGAACGATTGTGCTGCGTTTCTCAATCCGAAAGTCATCACATTGAACTCGAATAGACCGAAAGGGGTGATGACTGCGGTCTTTGGCTTGTCCTCTGGAGCAATTGGAATCTGGTAAAAACCCCGTATAAGATCAATTGTCGAAAATATGTTGCAACCGTCGAGAAAATGGCTAAAATCGTGGAGATGAGGAATTGGATATTTATCGGGCACGGTTATATTATTTAATCTCCGATAATCTCCACAAGGCCTCCAATCTCCATTGCTTTTTGGAACCAAGTGCAATGGACTCGCCCATGAACTCGATGATGGTTGGCAAATTCCTTGTTCAATCATGAAATCAAAAACCTCGCGCGCTGCTTTCAACTTCATGCCAGTAAGTCGTCGTGCGGGCTCAAATACTGGAGGTCCCATCGTTACAATATGGTGAAAGACCTGGTGACGTGGTTGCGTTATCCGATTCGCTGGTGTCGTGATTTCCACGAATTCCCGAAGCAAATTAGCAAAAGAAGTTGCAGAGTTGATCGTTGAGACAGAGGAGATAGTCGAGTGTGCGACCTTACCGGCTGCGTAAAGGTTCGTCACTCGATCCATGAGTCTCTTATTTCCAAGGTCGACCAGCAGTCTGAAATTATACAAGAAATCCGCTCCTATTATAGGTTGAGAAACGTCTGCTACTGTAAAAACCCAAGGAAAATGTCGTCTAAGTCCCAAATTGACTCGAATCAGTTTTCCCCCATAAGTCCGAATTGGTGTACCATTGGCTGCAAATAATTTGAATTCTGACCTTTGCAATCTATTCCCGTGACAAAATTTTCGTGGGATTACGGAAATATCCGCTCCCGTGTCAATTAGGAAACTAATGGCGTTTACGCGGTCGTATACCGTAAGGCGATATTGTTTCTCGCCGTCCGCTTCCGCCACACTACGAGACGGCGAGCTTAGTTTTCCGAAGTGGTTTCCTGAGCTTTGCATGGAGGTACGCAGTAGCGAGCTTTATCACCGAATTTGTTGTGATAATAACAAAGTCCATCCTGTATTTTTACCTTTCTTTTGCGTGAAGGTGTTCTCTGTTTACTCCGTTGTCTCGAGGTGCTCCGTCGTCGACTGTTGTTGCGCGAAGATCTTTCCTTCTTAAACTCCTTACAAAGTTTCTTCATTTCTGCGATTATAGAATTGGGAGAATTGCTATCAACCGAATTCTGTGGCCTAGAAATAGCTGAAATAGAAGATTGAGAAATTTCTATTATTCTATCCGCTTGTATTGCCAACTTTGATAAATCATCGCATTCGCTAATTGCCAAAATTGCCTTGACATTGTCTGGCAGGTACTCATTAAAGAGAGTGCGTAATACTGCGTCGTTGCATTGTCCTCCGGAAAGCGTGCGGAGTTTCTGAAGAAAGTGTGAAGGTTTTTGTCCTGAAAAATCTTGTCCTCAGATGAGTCTGCGGAGTTTCGATTCGGTCGATTCCTCAAAAGCTCCCATTATTCTTTTCTTAATGGCGTCGAATTTTCTAGTATCTGGAGGACTAGATATTAAATCAGAGACGAACGGGTAAACAGAGTTATCAATACTAATAATTACGTGTTTAAATTTGACTAGGTCGTTCGTTACTCTAGCCAAGTCGAAAGCCGCAGAATCGACTTGGCTCAAATCACATTTTTGGATTGTCCTTGATAAAGGGCGGGATTTTGACGGCTTGAGCTGCATTGATCGAGACATCGCCGCCAAAATCTCGGCTCGAATTGTTGTCCTGGAAAAGCCTTTGTGAAGACGATGAAGACCTTGGGAAGTACCCGGCTCATCTTTAGGCGGAGTCCTCGGTAAAGACATCGCGAAAAAATGTTCTTTACGAAAGTTCGCAATTAATTATTGCTTACAGTCAATATACACGCTCAACGTATCACCGACTTTCGGTTTCTAATACGCGTACTTAGGTAAACGTGCGAAAAACTGTTTCACCGGAAATTCCAACGAAAAATGTTCTCACTGAATGAGGAGACGCGTGTATCACAATCACATAAATTGGAGCATAAATTCCCTTTTTTTGGAAAAATCCTTGCTCGTAAAAGTTCCAGATAGTCTTTAGTCCTCGGAAACTCACGTGTATGTACACATTTCTTTCGAATAACTAATTTTTCACAGTTAAATTAACACGCGGAACGAAATTTGTCGGCACGTGCACCGATTTTATCAATCCATTAATCCCGTGAGTAGGGTAGGGTATTTTTGTCTGTAGGGTAGACAAAATAAAGCACGGCGTGTTCATACTGGTATATTTAAGTATTTTATTACTTTATCGAAATAACAATAGCTTTTATAATTTTTAATGCTTTCGAGCCCATGGCGGAAAACCAAGTGAATATTTCGAAACGGAAAAGTTGGCTCCAAAACCAACAACCCACGCTTGGAGTTTGGGGTTTCACGTTTGGAGTTTGGGTTTGAGGCTTTGCCGGTAAGTAGGAATCTGTTAGGATTCAGATTCACTACAATAAAGGTCTGTGTGGAGCCATCTATTGACTGTATGTAAGAAAGATAAAGTGTAGAGCAATGTACTCTAACTGTTCCCAGTGCCCTCTGTCAACCGTTTTCTCAAGTCGCATTTTCAGGCACGAACATGTTGCGCCCCTGACGACGGTATGCGATACTAAAGCGGAGCGCTCCCGAGCAGTAGGCAGAATAGGACGGACCCTATATTTATTGGGATGATCCTAACGAGTTAGTAGATAGACTACGATTGCTTCTAGCTTCTCAATCGGCAGGAAACTCTAGTCACTCCAACGAAATTCTATCGATCGTCGAAGAATTGCGTGAAGCAGAACTCATTTATTAATGTTGACTGCAACAACGTGAAGTCCAGTTGAATCTCAACTACTGAAATGAGCGTTGATGTTTTCGGTCGTCGATTGATGAGGATTAAGAGTATCGGCGATGGTACACGAGGTCCTCCTGGTGAAGGTTTTAAAATTACTATCGATGGACATTTTGATATAGAAAATCGAAGATTATGTAATTTGGCCTCTCCCATTGATGAGAACGATGCTGTATCTTTGAAAATAATGCAAAATTTTATACGCGAAAAACTCGAACTTGGACATGCTATTACATCTTCTATGCGCGGTGAAATCGATAATCATGATACAATGTTTCATGGCCTTGAGACACAATTTCAAGAAAATGTAAAACACCAACGTACCGACAACAAGACGACACAAGAACTCATAATACGTAACTCTCATCTTATTGCTAATTTGGAAAAACGAGTGGTAGTAATCGAGAAGCTTGATCCAAACGAAGAAAGTAAATTAATGTTTAAGGAACTTGAATACACTGTGAAAGAAATTATAAAAAACCTTCAAGCGGATATAAAAGCACAACAGGAATTACTTCTTAATAATTCTCAAATATTATCTAAAGTGAACGATCGCCTTCTTGCGTTAGAAAATGTCAATAATGGTTATAAGTATTTACTTACGATTATCGATATTGTTTCTAAATATGCTTGGGCTGTACCAATTAAAACGAAAAGTAGTAAAGACGTCACCAACGCTATGGAATCTGTTCTCACACGGGGTCGTGTACCAAGGAAATTGCATGTTCATCGGGGTAAAGAATTTTATAATAATGAATTTAAATCTCTTCTCACACGTTATGGAATAACTTTATATTCAACGTATAGTAATCTAAAAGCATCAATATGTGAACGTTTTAATCGCACACTGAAAAACAAAATGTGGAAACAATTCACAGTGCGAGGATCATACAAGTGGTATGATACAATCGATGAATTAATATCAACATATAATAATACTAAACATCGCACTATTCAAATGAGACCAAAGGACGTTTCAGCTGACAATGCCAATAGTCTTTTGCTGAAAGTTTATAAAAAAATAAAAATTAATCGAACTCAATTTAAGATTGGAGATAAAGTCCGAATAAGTAAATATAAACATGTTTTTGAAAAAGGGTATACACCAAATTGGACGACAGAAATATTTACTATCTATAAAGTTGTGAATACGAATCCCATCACGTATAAACTTAAGGACTATCAAAATGAACCAATTGAGGGTGGATTCTATTAAGAACTTGCCAGTGTGAAATATCCTGACGTTTATCTTGTGGAAAAAGTGTTAAAAAAACGTGGAAATGAAATACTGGTAAAATGGTTAGGCTTTGATAATTCTCACAGCAGTTGGATAAATAAAGATAAATTGTGATTTTTTTTAAGCACTTATATACTAATCTACTGAATTTTTATAATTGATTTTGAAGAACAATGAAACGATGTATGTTTAATGATTAAAATGTTATTATTGTATTGGACAATAGGATAATTTGAATAAATTTATACCAATTCATCATTCAGCATTTGAATCTTTATTTCAATTTCCATATGTCGAATTCAATTTGTTTACATTTAGAGATTTAATTGTTTTCCGATAGGAACACATTTTTCTTGAACTGATCCATCCACCTTTCATAACACAAGGGCATAAATCGTCCTCAACATAAGCGTAGGTTGATGATACGATATCCAAGGCAATCGGCCGAAACCATGGATATTTTTGGGTTCTCTTTGCTGTGTCTTGATAATTTTTATGTGGTTTAACAAGTCCAATTTGTCGTTTAAATAACCATTTTTCAAGTTCACCACTTTTGATCCCTGGAGTACGGTTTGCAGCCCACTCCTCCAGTGAGCCGCGAAAATCAGTATCAACAAGAATACTGAAGTTTTCACGATATTCATCGTCTGATATCAAAACGTCCAATACTATGAAGTGTTCTCGATTTATAAGGTCACAAGCTTTAGCCCAGCCTATCCATGTATTGTTCCAACAACAGGATTGGGAGACAGTAGTACTGCTTGGTACTTCAAGCTCATACTCCATATTAATGCAGATAAAAAATTCCAATGCACATCTAATATATATTATGCTGCAAGAAGTGGAAGGAGAAATTCGTTCGATAAATCTTTTCAGTTTATCATATGTTTATGTATACAATCGATTTATCACTGAAAAAAGTGTTTATTGAATGATGCAACTAACGAACGTTATTGTTCGTAATGTAGATGGCTTTATCCCCTTAGCTCGCTTTTTAGTATCATTCTGAACTTTAAAACTATACATTTTGGTTCTTAAACCTACGAATTCTCTCATAATTTGACCATTGTTTTCATCTTTCATCAAGCCTAAAACTTTTTTATTCACCTGAGGTATTCCATAAGTATTATCTGAAGGCTATTCAGAAGTATTAAATTTGTGAATATCACGTTTTATAAAGGTATATACATCTGGAGTATTAATGTGATAAAGTAAACTATCTGTATCTGTATACATTAGTTTTGCATGCTCACCAAACGTCATTTTCATGTAATTGTAGTGAAAATCATAGACATACGTTTTAGCGATATCAAGAATGCAAAATCCTATGAATATCGGTTTCTTGAACGTAATTTTAGTTTTATTCAATTCTATAATGACCATGTCTGCATCAAATATAGTACAGCTGTGAAAATTCGGTTTTGCAATGAGAGCATGGGCTCCACATCTTCCGTTCCACTTTGTGACTAACTTTACATCAAAGTATTTTCTGACATTTTCCATAGTTTTACCGAAAACTGCATTGTTCATTAACTTATAAAAATTCTTCTCAAAATTGTTAGCAGATTTCTTTCTCAAATTATAATTTATTATAATTATAATGATGAAAAAGAATTTCAATTATAATTGAAATTCATAATGATGAAAAAGAATTTCAATTATAATTGAAATTCTTTTTCATCATTACAATATTTTCTTATAATTCGTTTTTCACTGTTATCAAGATATAATGTAAGACTATCAATGCTAGAAGGCATAAATCGGAAAGAATCAATGAATCGATAATTAATTATTGTATCCTTAACTCTTTTAGTAAAAGAAATATACTTTTCCTTGTTTATCGGCAACAGCTGTATAGAACCCTCAAATTGGTTTGCTAAAGTTCTTATTAAAAAATGTGAATCATAACCAGATAAATTATGAAACACTATGGGAACAGTGTGCGAGTTTTTATAATTCAAATTACAGCCGTCATGAGCAGCACCACGGTATTCACCAGTAAAATGACAATGGTTCCGATGTTTAATATCTTCAATGCTAAAAACTTTTTCGCAAATGTGACAATTTTTCGCATATAGAAAATTTAATTGCTGTTCATAACTCATATTCAATGGTTTTACCGAAATCAAGCGGATAGTTAGTGACTTAGCCAACTCTTCTAATCCTTTCATAAAACATTCGATACAATCATCGTTTCTGTAAATTTTAAATTTTGACAAGGAATCATCGTAAGCACATTTAAGATAATACGCTATGCTATGTGGAACATGCTTCTGATATGCACTTGTTGCAGCATTAGTATCAAACGCAATTGGCTCCAGAAGACATTCGAGATCAGCGTACACTACGGATGGAACGTTTATTTTATGTTTATGGTTTTTGAATTTTAAGACCGCAGCGTCTTTCGTTGGCATAATAACCTTGCAATTATTCACAGCTGCGTAATCTATTTTATGTTTTTTTTAACGCAATTTCCGTTTTAAAATGACTCAAACAACAATCACATAACCAAGCTGCGTGTTCTCGCTTTGAAATTTGCGAAGATACAAGGCGAGATAGATTTTTAATCCACGCAAAATGATATATTTTATTATTAATTTCGAGTAAGTCAACATCTTCCTGGAATTTTTTTTCAGTTTCAAGCACCAGCAAGTGAATCGTGGGATTGTCTGTAGTATGACGGCTCACGTAAACTGGTACAACTTTATTTTTCATTTTTTTCGTATACTCGAGACCATAAACATTAATTTTTAAATTATTTTGTTTTTCAAATTTTTGAATATTTTCTATTTGCATAGGAAAATCTATAACTTCATATTTTAATACTGTACTGAAATGAGGATAAGAATTTGTGCGGTTCGGATGAACTGAAACTGGATTGAGGGCGGCAGTAATGGACCATAAAAAACAGTAGGGATCATCGTTTTGAACATTCACGACCGCTTTTTTGCTTTGAATATCATGTGGTAATCTTATAAATGTTGAAAGACCCGCACTTAGTGGTGAATAGTTGTTAATATTCACAGTTAAATTTAATATCTCTATCAAAGACCAACCTGAATCCTTTTCCTGAAATTCTTCAACTTTATTTAATAATTGTTCTATTGTACGATTGAAACGCTCATTAAGATTTGTTGATGAATAAATTGGCTCGTTTTTTGTGTTGAAAAATTTGAGCTCAGTCAGGATATCAGGATTTTTCACAATTTCAAATTTGCATGCAAGTATAAAATTTATTTTGATGTTCCCATCCTTTTTTAACATTTTTTCAACCTTCGAATCACAAGTGGTTTGGTGTCAGTGAGAAAACGATCCTTATGATTGAGATTCGTTATCACCCCGGTGCATATCCTGGATTCGAAAGCACTCGCAGAATCTTCCCATCGGATCCGATCGCTTCTTTTTAATATTCCTCCTTCAATCTTTTGCAAAGATTTGATTCTCATGTTCCAAGTCTTAAGAATCCCAATGGTTGCCGAAATGCGATTTTTTTCTCCGACTGTATTAGCAGTTTTCAATAATTTATTCAAAAGTTTTATATTTTTTAATCCCAACTGTACCCATTTTTCAATATCAGTTTTGAATAATTTATTTTGTAACTGTTAAGGAAAGCATTTTTTAATGCATATTTTCACTCGCGCTCGGAGCGCGGCAGCACCTCTCGGGCACCGCGCGATCGAGGGACACGTGGATCAATTCCACTGGCTCCGCTCGATGCGACGGTGGCGCCCCG
>JAPYYX010005705.1:0-11414 GCA_030522605.1 Cremastinae sp. B BG-2022a
ATAAGTCGCATTATCATAATTTTTTTTCTAAAAATCCCAATAAATCCGAAATAATCCAAGATAATGAAAAATTTCGCACGAATTATATTTAATCATCGTCAACACCCGAATTTCGATTTCATTATTTTCCAGAGATATAAGCGTGGAAAAAAATGAGTAATTAATTATCTATACGTGCTAAATAATCGAAACAAAATTGAGTCCTCGCGTCATTTGCACGTGCGCGTTAAATATAAATTGGAAAATGGCCAATTGTTGACGAATGAACGAATAATTCGACGGTTACCGCGAAGGGACATGTCACGAACGCAATTAGTGGAGCGTTTCAGTCGAGGACTCTGGTAAGTGTCGCGGGTTTTCCTCTCCTCCGGCAGGGGTACTTTATTCTCTCCGAATCTCTGAATATATATATATATTTGTATATACATTATATATATACGTACATATATACATATCTATATAATACCTTTCTTGATTCGTGCTCCATCGTATAGTGGAGGACCCTTAACGTGACGATTCAAGGGCCTCTTCCGAACCTTTGGCCTACACCGGGCCGCGAAAAGGAGAAAGACCGATTGCATTTTGATTTGCGTGTCACAGAGGAGTTTTCAATGTCGCGACTTCCTTCATCCTCCCTTCCTCCGCTCCCGTTCCCCCGCGGCTGTAGATTGCACACGAAAAGTTGTTCAATCCTCCAGGTGTACTCCAGTCCCTGGGAAAATTACGCCAGACGAATTCTTCCACCGTTAACGAACGAGTTGCAATTATTACGAGAGCATCCCGCGAGACGATCTTTCCTAAATATATCAGGAGGGAAAAAATGCTCTTTCGTTCTCGCGGTCTTCGTCCCGACGGGTCGCCATCTTCGTTAGCCGTCGGCACTGACGTGGACTTGAAAAACACAATAAATATTTAGAGCACACAGATAAAAATTGAAAAAAAAATTAAATTTTTTCTTTCAAAATATATCTCTAATAAATAAATAATAAGTAAAGTAATTTTACTCCATTCGGGTAAAAAATTTAATACTGAAAATATTTTATTTTTTGAATTTTTTCAGATTCCTCGAAACGGAGATGTTTTTCCTTTTTGCCTCACGCTGAGATCGAAAACTTGACTCTTGTCTATAATCGAGGCATAATACCGTCTTGGATATCCGAGTATCCTCCGAATCCGTGGCGAGTGAAATTTGTCGAGAATTTGAGAGAGTAAAAAAAGGAGAATGAAAATAATGCGTCCGCAGTGGTTGGCCAGAGAAAGCTTTCTCGTGGGATTTCCCGGTCTTATCCCTCGTCATCGAGGTCTGGTATCGGCGCGAGAAAATCTCGAGCATAATGTGCCCGCGGAAACTTGCATGCGCTGTAAAATAGAAGGAAACGTGGGGCGAAAAGTGCGAGAGTCTGTCGTCGGTAACCCGACTCCTATTAAAGCGACACCTTTTTTTTCCTCGAGTGTCAGAGTTGAGAGACGAGGCATTGTTGCGATTTTCATCTCGTTCCCCGTATTTCTTTCTCCCTTTTTTTCCTCTCTATCTCTCTCTCTCTCTCTCTTTCCTCTCTCGCTCGCTGTCACAGTCGCATTACAACTTTCTCATTGTACGACAGCCCGCAGAGGCTTTTTCGGACTCGAGTGTGCGAGCCTCGATTCTCTTTCTCTCCCGTTCACTTGTCAATGGCGTTTAACCGAGAGAACGCTTTAACGACACCTGGTAGGTGTAACGTTGCCGCCATTTTTCATTATGAGCATAATTTGATACGTATCGTGAATATAAGCGCGAGGGTCCGCTTTGTCCGAGTCCCACACACGATTCCCGCTCCGCACGCATGATACGCGCCTTTCGAAACTGAGAAACCTTACCAACATGATGCGAGACACGAAAACCGGAATACGGGATTATGAAAAGAAAAAAATCAAGAGCGCGTATATCCGAAATATACGAAATATAAAAATACAATGAATTTAGAAAATCGTTAATTTTAAACGTCAAAATACATTTCGTCACTCTTTTCACTACGTAAGTTTGGCATAGTTATACGTTTTTTGTTTTTGTGTGAAATTTTTTTAATTTGAGTTATTTAAATTTCCACACGTGTCAATTCTGTGAAATGTTACTTTTTTTTATTTTTCAGGAGAAGAATTCCGTTGTAAGGTGAGAAAGGATACGTTTGCGGAGGGAATTTTGGTCACGATTCCTGAGGTAATGTCGTTATCCTCGGAGAAGTGCGCTTATCGAGACTTCCTTTCTCTCGCTCATCGCTCTTACGGATACTGTTTCCACTTTACACTGTATAGAATTGGAGTTTTCGATATAAAAAACTCATGATTCGCGAGACAGTGGAGTAAAATTCAATATATGGCGAATAGCGAGCTCGTGTATTTTTGTGTAGTTATTTTTTATGTAATAGAAAAAATTACCATTTATTAAGAGGATTTTTTGTTTATTGTGTAGTGCTTTGGGTTTGAGAATATTTGTGGGGTTGAAAAACTTCTTTCTTTCATCCCTTTTTCGATTTTTTTCTTGCCCTCCACTATAGTCGCATTTTCCTCATTTCTTTCGAAAGGCAATGTACACGAAAGGCGCGCACACACTTTACGACTTTCTCAACACAATCGATAATAGTTACACCGAGTGAAGACGTGTTTCACAATTCTCGGCTTACCTCGCGTTTCAATGGAGGACGAGCAATCTGCAAGGGGATTTTTCGTCCTCATTGAAATCTGCGTTGGAGTATTGCGAAAAAAAATACTATCTAAAAAGCTTGCGGACAATTGTTCTATATATTGAAAAAGCTTCAAGAAAATTTTCGTTGATAGTTACTGCCCTGCAAGATTTAAATATCTTTTTGTTAATACTCTTCCTTGTTTTTACACCAGTCTTTTTTTAGGTTTTTAAATAATTTTTGGAAGATATAAAAGGATTTTAAAGTGTGATGGTCTTTTTATGTAGAAAATGAAAACATGGTTTCTAGTGGTAAATTATAAAAATTATGGTTTAAAAATAATGGATCCGATATAGTTCATTCTTTGGTCATTGATGAATTCGTATAGAAAAAAAAATGTTCACTTGAAACATAACCTGTGAGAAATAAAAAGCTGAAAATAAACTAACGTTTCGTACATTTTGTTAAAGCTGTCCAAAGTATAAATCTAGACTGGCGATTTATATTAAGGTGTTTCGGTATACATAAGCGAGTATGATCAGAATGTGCTAACATTTTCTCAGGATGTTCTTTAACATAAAATATGTGAACATGATTTTTTTCAAAATTTTTATCTACATACTTTTCGAGTTATCGAAAGAGAAAATTGTCCTTTTTCTATGAATATAGTTATAGACTTCATGCATAAGAACGGAAATGTTTTCTTTAATAACTCAATATCTACGTAGAGGAATATTTTTTGGGTATGTATATCCGTTCATTTAATAATAACGAACATTGTTTTCATTTTTTATTTAATTCTGATCGTTTTTCGATTCCCTATCTGTTTTACGTGTTAATTTCTTCAGTTTTATGACAACTGTACCGAAACCCCTTAAACTTCCAGTAGGATTCCTTTGTCAGGTCCTTATCAGAAACTTATAAGGAAATTTTAAATAAGGTTGACCTGACTAGGTCCTTATTTGAAATTGATACAGAAATTCTACTTCAGGTTGACCTGATCAAGTCCTTACATCATCTCTGATTTTAACCTCACGAAAATCGATAATCTCAGTTTTAGAATTACATTTTGAAAGACGAAAGAAAAGAGTTCAATTGTAATTATTAAATTAGGTATGTAAAATATATTTATATTCATGTTATATAGACAATGAAAATGAAAATTACACTTCAAATTTTAGGTTGTTTAGAATTAAAAAAAACAACAATGTTTCTGAAATATTGGATCTGTCAGCTTTTAACCTCCAAACGAGATATACACCTGGCAAAAGCGCTCGATGATCCAAATACCGGAAAATTTTCGATCAACGAAAGGAAAGAGCATTTTACGAAGCGAGATCAGATCGAATCGCGCATCTGGCAGAGAGAAAGAAAAAGGCGTATAATACGTACAGAGGAAAGAAAATAAAAATGGCGTATTAGAGAACGCGCGGATGTCGACGATGAGAGTTCGCCGGAGAATTTATTTTTGCCTCATATATCGCCAGCGTTATTTTCTCCCTCGCCCGATCGTGAGTTTCGCGGACCGTTGTATCGCGGCTGCGAGCGGGTTATCCGAGAATTTCGCTTCCCCGTTTCTTTTTTTTCTCCATTTTTTCGCGATAACAACGGCATCCCATCAGCGCGTTTCTTCCGTATCCGCGTCGCTTCGCCTTCTCTCTCGCGCTTTATCTCGGTCGCGGAACTCTCGAGATTGCTCGCTGCTTGTTTTTCTTCTCCCTGCTGCTTCCTCTTTTTATTTTTTTTATTTTTTTGTTTCATTCCTTTTTTAAACCACTCCAGTTCTTCCTCTCGTTCCCGCCTCCCGGGGATCTCGTTTTTTATCTCATTTTTTCTCGTGCCATTCTCCCTCGATGCCTTTCCAGCTCGCTCTTTGTTTCGTCGAGGAAATGGCAAACAAACGAGTACACCGTCAATGGCGCTTTGCTCATCGCCTCTCGCTCCGACCTCGCAAAGACTCCATTTCCCCGAATATATACATCTATATATAGTTTTCTTCTGCTTTTCCGCATCTCTTCGATCCGAAATTCTCGCAGCGGTGGAAGAGAGAGCGAGAGCTCTTTAATATCGCTCGAAACGAGAGAAAGGAAAACATCCCTCGTTCCGAACGAAAAAAATAAAAAGCTACGATCGATCGTCTTTTTTTCTTCCTGCGCAGTCTTTTGCCATTTCTCTCACGATTCGTTGCCCACAATGAAGTATTTTTATATTCTCGATGCACTATGGAAATTTCAAATCGCAACATTTGCGGAAAAATTTATTTTTTCACGTGCCAAAATCGAGAAATTTTTCGTCTGACAGCTGGAAATGGTATTTTGGTATTTAATCCATTTTTTATGGAGAAATGATTTTTTTCTTTCAGGACACTCGTTATAAAAATGGGTGAATAAAATTTAAAAGTCGAGACAGAAGTTTGTGTCAAAGATTGTGAACCGACGAGAATTTCGAGTGTATCCTTAGCTTTTATTTTTTTTGTATGCAACTGTCTTATCCTCTCAGTCGTCTTTCATTTTCATCCGTTGCTCGACGTCGTTAGCGACGATGACTCTCACTCTTTGGAAGGCTCAAGCCCAGTAGCCGAGACGAGTATACTCGGCTCCATCGCAAGATCGTTAACTCGTGTACGCGTATACCTGAAATTGTAACCACGAAAAAGATCGAAAGAGGAGAAATGAGGCCTGGTGAATGATGAGAAGAAAGCCCCGAACCGAGAAAGAATGAGAAACGAGGCAACATAATACGCCGGTAGCTGCCCAGTGTCGGTTACAACAACCACCGAATAAACAAATCACTCGATAATTATCCTAGACTGCCTTTGATACATTTTATTCATTTATTTCATCATTTTTGGTTCGAACAAGTGAGGATTATTTTTTTCTTAAATAAATGCAGTGTTTTCGTGAATTTGTTACACAGAAAAAAAGATTAGTTAATTCAACAAAATATTGTTGATCCAACAAAATGCTAGTTGATTCAACTAAATTGTTGGATCAACTAATCTCTTTTTTCAGTGTATGTTCAATGATAGTTAATACATTGGATAATTTAAGATAATCGCATCGAAAGGCAATTTATTCAAGAATTATAATTGTCGAAAAAAATGAATTAATTGACACATTCTTGTTACTATTAGATATAAGAATTGTAAATGAATATTAATTCTTGAACTATTGAATTTAAAATCTATTGAGAAATGAATTTATTATAGAATCAAAATAGATTATTATATGTGTAATTTTATCTTTTTATTATTTTTTTATTTATTTATCTTATTATATGTACAAATCACTTGAAACAATATTCGACGTTGAGATGATATCAGTAATTTACAAATTCAAGAAAAATCGAACGTAAGATACATGAGGTTTTAATTAACTTCTAAAAAAATGATGATATCAATTCATCTTTTTTTTTTATCATTAACAATTAGACTGAACCACTGAACTAAAAAATTGATATTTTGAATGATAGTTATCAATACGCCGATGATATCACTAATTTGCAAATTCAGAAAAAAAACCAAGGACATCGTGGTATCGATTGACTTCAGAAAGAAATGAATATATTAGCATCTGATATCTCAAAGTTTAGCGATTTCCATGCTGCGTGTTATGATTCTATACTAAATTCCCTCAAATCGATTTTAACATGTATAAAATAGCGAACAAGGGAGAGTTTGCTCGAAAGGCTTCGTAGCAATATCCCATCAAGGCTATCAAGAATAATAGAGCGCAAAATCGAATGAAGTAAGAAGTGTAAAACCCGAAAAGGGACGAGGGTTCGAGGACTCTCGGAGGAGTCGGGAGCATTGTAAAAAGTACATGACGCGCACGTTGGTACCAAATATATAAGCTCATGCACGTATATATATGTATAATATATATGTATATGAATATATGTGGATATTCATGTGGCAAAGACACGGTAGATATATCTTGTGCACGTTTTTCGAGAGGGTGCGACGAGGACGACTCGAATCTCCCATTGACTTTGTTCATTGATTTTACGTCAATCTGCAGGCACCCTTGCGGGCTCTCCATGATGCGTTTATCATAAGCGATAAGGGGGAAGAAAAGCATGTGCTGCCAATGCGCCCTCGAGCCAACGAGAGGGTGAGAAAACAGAGACGAGTGATACCGTGGAAAAAATGGATGGAAAGAGAGTCGACTCGACATTTTGTACAACTCACGAAAAAATTATATTAAGAAGAAATATATGTTAAAATCTTCAAGATTCGTGCAACAAGCATGAATATTCATTGATTTTACTTTTTGTCGATTCTAAATATAAGGGGTGCAGAATTTAAGAAATTTTTCTAGGGTAATAAAGACTTTTTATTTAGATTTTTTCGTGAAATTGTGTGCGAATTCATGAAAATTTTTGTATGTTAAATTTGATAAAATTTCATTGTTGAGAAATCAAGATATCTCAATTATTAAATATTGTTTTTCATGACTTTTTACGGGAGGTCTTGATGAATATCGTGATTATTAAAAGAAAATTACACATCAAGTTGTAAAAAATATTAAAGTGATAAGAATTTGATAAAACCTTGAAAGATCTTCTACGAGAAATATTTAAAAAACTATATATCGTTTTCCAAACTTTCGTTCTCAATATCTATACTGAAGATATAGATATTTTGTCATTCAATTACTCAAAAGTGATAAGGGTAGAAATTTTGAAAAATTCTTCAATTATTTGACATCTGTACTACATCGCTAAATGTCATCAAATTTAATTTTTCAAATCCGGTCGACATGAACCTCTTTATTGTGATATGCAAATCTTCAAATAATCCAAATTTTTTTACAATTTTGCTTTTAATTTAAATGTGAAAAAAGTTTTAATTCGTCACTCCTACAATAAAAAAACACAAATTTCCAGTCAAGGCCGTGATCCAAAATGTCGACAATGTATTAAAAGCTTTTTGGCCACGACTGTACGTTCGTTATATGGGGATTGATGATAGAGGGATGAATGGTACATAAGGCGGGGATCGTAGGGGGAGTGGAGAACAGAGGAACGGAGCGATGCAACAGTGTGTCGCAACGTGAAATAGAATAGAAATGACCCCCCATGGGATAGGCATTAGCGACACATGGCCGAGCTACAAAGCGTATCAGACTTGGCTCGCTCGAGCACGTTTCTGCCTCTCTCTCTCACTCTCTCTCTCGCTTTCTCTTCTCACTCCCAGTTCGACGATTCTGCGAAATATCCCCTTCGATTCACTCTTATGTACATGCACAAATTTACGCGTAGCGGGATCGAAGGCGTGCTCTGTATACGATTACATAACGCGTTATACGCGAGCTTCCAAGAGAGCCTTTCAAGCCCCTTCCGTGCCACCAACAACGAGCACAGACCCCGAGGGGGTTGGCTCTGTCACGAAACTGCTCCAGCCGAGAGGGGTTTGGTTTTCCTACGATCAAACCCCTCGTTTTCTCTCTCTCTCTCTCTCTCTCCTTTTCGAAACGCCCGGAGAGCGCCATTTTGTCTATACATCCACGCTTTATCTCGTTACTTTTTTATATCAATGGCTCTCGGCACGTTTCGAGAATTTGTTCAAAGATTACTTCTCGATTTTCGACTAGCTGGATGTAATGACGAATGATGAAAAATGACACGTTCAATTTTTTTGAAGATGTATCGAATGGTCTCGATCGTGACAATTTTTTTTTTCGAGTTGTCGAAATGAAATCGTTGATGAATAATTTACCAGGGACAAATTTCTTTCGTCTCGTATTAATGTCAGAGGTATTTTGTTTTTTATCTTTTTTATCTGATGGTTCTTTATGATTTTTTTGTTTTTTGAGTTGCTACTCTCGTTGTCACCAAGTGCGTGACAAATCACGTTTCGTCGAGTGAGTCTCGAAGGCGCGAGCTCTCTCGGTAACGGGAGTATTAGTTTCGCATTATGTTACCGAGTGAATTTCCGTGTAAAACGTCGAGCAGGGCTCGTGACACTTTTTTTTTCTATACGCACGCGAGAAGGATTCCGAGCGAGAGAGAAATTTGTGTAGGAGTTTTGATGGAGAACGAAAAAAAAGGATGAAATAAAAGTCAACGAGCCAGAGACACTCATCGACGTTATCTTTCGGAGTACATCGCCGGGAGTGCGAGGAAAAAAAGAAAAAGTGGTTAATTCTGTACGTGTTGTAATTCAAAAGATTCGTGTCGTTGAAACAAACAAAAAGTGATTTGAATATCCTGAAAAAATTGTTCAAATATCAGAGACGCTGTTGAAATATTTGTTTCACCGGATTTTGAGAGGCACGGACGATGAAGAAAATAGTTTTTGGGTATCAAAAACTTTTAAGTGGTTAATCAAAACTTAAAAAAAAATTACTCGACGTTATTTTTGATGATGTAAAAAAGAAAATTTCGTGATAGGTATCCAAAATATGTCCAAACAAAAAAATTACAAATCTTATTAAAATTATCACTTTCTAAATTTAATTTTAGGTTAATTGCCTGATTTTTATTTACATCAATAAAAAAATAATTTTCTAAATAAAAAATATCTTTTACTATTTTTTGTAGTAATTTCCTGTATGTATTTTACTCGAATTGTCTTGAAAATATAGGAAGATTGATAAATGAGGGAAACGACTCTTCCATTTTTTGACGTTTGACGGTGTAAGAAAAGGTCTGGCTGTCACTTAACACTCTGATATCTACAATACATCGTCTCGCAGCTTCCTGCTGTTGTCCGATTATTGTAGGCGGGAGATATACGTGTATTATGCGAGGAGAAGATATAGCATATCCCTGATGGTGCTCTCCCCTTGTTCTCTCAACGGATGACAGCGACCTGGATTAGTCCCTTGTTCCATCCTGGATTATATCGAGCGCGAAATATTCATCGACCCAATACACCTTCCGTCGGCTCATTTTCTGCCGTCCGTCCTGTCAGAAATCCTCGAAAAGAGATCGAGGAAAAAAAATAATCCTAATGAACCTCGTATTTCTATCACGTTTTTTTTCTCCTCTCCTTCGGATAATGGGAGTATCAATTTTATTGGAGATTAGTTACGCTCTTCGTGCCTGAATAATGTTTCTCAAATTCACGATTTCACGCTTGAAATATTTTCGTATCAAAACTTTTCAGCGATATGAGGACGTTGAAAAAATCATCTGGAATAAATGTTCAAAATGGGATTTGCAACAAAAATGAATGACTAAAATATTAAATTTTCAGGATATGATTTTTGCAATTTTCTGTTTTTTTCGGATTAATGGAAAAATTATATAAATAAAATTAATTTGATCCAAGTTTTTACACTCTTCGTGATGAAAATTGCATGCTTGAAATATTTTCATATAACGATACAGAAACTTGAAAAAATCATTTAAAAAATTTGTTTAATAAGATCTTCAGCAGTAAAAAGACAAAAATTACTTAAAATTCAAGAGATGTCAAATAAATTTTAAAATTTTCCTAATTATTGGAATGTACATAGTTAATTATAAAAATGTGTAGATATGAATTACGAGATTGCTAAATTTTTTAAAATTATTTGCAATTTTCTAAATTTTTTTCGGACTAATGGAAAAAATAAATCAAATCAATTTTCTACACAGAAAAAAAGATTAGTTGATCCAACAAAATATTGTTGATCCAACCAAATATTAATTGGTCCAACAAAATGCTAGTTTATCCAACTAATAGTTTGTTGGATCAACTAATCTCTTTTTTCAGTGTAAAATCCGAAATTGCATCATGCTTGAAATATTTTCATATAAACGATATGGAAACTTAAAAAAACAAAAATTACTTACAATTCAAGAGCCGTCAAATAAATTTCGAAATTTTCCTAATTATTGAAAAGTAGTTTAATTATGAAAATGCGTATGAATTACGAAACTGCTAAATTTTTAACAAAGGCATCACAAAAGCGATTAAAAATCAAATTTTCGAAACGTGAAAAAACATTAAAAATTTTCCTAACTTCCTTTCCTAATTAATGAAAAAGAGCAAATTACTGAAAATAATATACCGACGCGAAAGTTTTTGTGTTCAAACGCCCCAAGGCATCATCAAGGACGAAATCGCCCGTACCAAGTTCATTTTGTTACACGTGTAACTTTTGTTCGAAAATTCGAAGAGAGAAAACGAACTAGGAGCAGCGTCGTTATTGTGCTGGATGAGAACAATTTGTGTAATGTTGAAAATATCGCGAAGCGCATAGAATAGAATAGAGAGAAATAGAAGGAGACAGAAATATTGACGGAGCAAACCGGTCACTTTCAAATGACGAGTAAGAACGTCTCTGGGGCTGGAAATTCTGTCTCTCGCTCCTTCGAATCTCTTTCTCATCTATATATATAATCCATATAAAGAGAATCTCTCGTTAGATAATGGGGAAAACGTTGAAGCCCGCCAGTTTGTCACGTAGAGGTAATTCGGCACGCGTTCTTCGCCGTCTCTCTTGGCTCTTTCTCTCGCTCTTGGTCCATCAAATTGATTTCCACACCCTATTCATTGCTCGCTTCTCCACGGACGTGTAAGTACGAGTACGCGTACACACACGTTCATATTACATATGTGTATATATGAACTCAAAGCAGGCGCACTTGCAATAATTCAGCTCACGAATATAATTGTAGTCGTAAACGACGTCGAATTGTCGAGAGATTGTGCATTTGTATATACGAGGGCATTGCGAATGATCTGAAGAAAAACATTCTTCCTCTTATCCGCTCCGATAAATTGTTCTCGGAATAACAGAAATTAATTAAACTTTTGCTGAA
>JAPYYX010005714.1:0-11675 GCA_030522605.1 Cremastinae sp. B BG-2022a
ACGTTTGTCTTCGCGTATAGATAGTCGCGGTAGCTCGGCGATTTTTGATATTTTGAAAAAATGTACTTGCCTCGAGTCTCTACCGCGACTCTTGATTTAATAATTTTTAACTATAAATCATTTTTTAATGTATTTTTTTAATAAATAAAAATGTTTTCAGAAAATTTATTGCAAGAATTTAAAAAATTCAAATCCGAGAAATGATTTATCGTAAGCCAATCTTGTACCGGAGGGATTTCAATTCAGGCGCGCATGTCTTGCGTTAGATATGTAAAGTTTACAAACTGCGAGGAGGCCGCGCACTGTCAACTGCGGTGATAGTTGTGCCAAGTCGATCGTATATTATGTATGCAATGTACATGTGGATACGGGCAAAGTACTTAGCGAAGTATGTACTCGAGTACTCACGCGGAAGTCAATAAGGATCTCTCTGCTCGTAATCCGTGACCGCATCTCTAACGCACGAATCTATATTTAACATTCCCTCTTCACTCTGAAGATATATCTGTAAATATATCTATATTTACACAAAAACGGGACAAAATGTACATTCCCATAAAAGATAATCCACACTGAATCAAAGTATCTTTAATTTCAATAAATTTCAATTTAATTTTTTTGTCATTTAAATTATAGATCCAAATTTTAGATCGACTCTTCATTTAATTTTTTAAATTAATTTCAAACGAATTTTATTAAATTTAATTCGTTTGTAATTTAAATAATGTTTCCAAATTTTAAATCCATAACTCATTCAATTTTTTAAAATTAATTTTAGAATTAAAATTAATTTTTAAATTTAATTTTAGAATTAAAATTAATTTTTAAATTTAATTTTAGAATTCAAATTAATTTTTAAATTTAATTTTAGAATTCAAATTAATTTTTAAATTTAATTTTAGAATTCAAATTATTTAATTTTAGAATTCAAATTAATTTTTAAATTTAATTTTAGAATTCAAATTAATTTTTTAAATTTAATTCCACAATTAAAATTAATTATTTCAAATCCTAAAAATTAAATTTTCCGATCCCACTTTTTATAATCCGAAGAACTAACGAATCCAAATCATAAAAGAACATTTTTTAATTGAAGCCCTTTGAACTCGGGTCCCCATTTGGTCTCGATTGTCTCAGAGCACACAGACCCGCATACAATGATATGCAAACTGCGATCCAACTTGAGCAAACACGTGCACGAAGCAGTTTGCTCACACACATATTGCACAACATAATGTACAAGAAACGAGTTAGCACTGGCAGGAAACTGCCTCGTTCTCGAGTCAGACCCAGGTACGAGGTTAAGGTTTTTGTTTGTTCCTCGAGACAACGTAAATGTACATAAATATATGTATATATACACATAATACATATGTACTATATAGACACACATAAACATACATATATACATATACAAAATACATACATCTATTATTCCTAATATCCATGTACACAAATTTGTTTACGTCGAGTTTAGGAATGAGCCGGTTTCCATTTTCTTCAATCCGCGTAATCTCCAACTTCCGAAATGTACTATCACGTTTTCGTTTGTAAATTTCGTTGCTCCTGCTGGGAATATGCAGAGAGAGAGTTCATCCGGATCCTAAGTCGAAATTAGACTCCGGTCTCGTAGTTCAGCTTGAGGATCGTTTGGACTTTTGGGTCGTTCGTTATTAAATGTTGGTCCTGGTTCCTGGGTAGGATATGACGGGACTCTATGATAAGGAGGAGAGTGGTTATGTAAATTGAAAGTATACAATGTCAGGACGTCAGGAATATTGCTGAATATACTTGGTACGGGCGGGAAGATCAGAAATATTAATATCAATGATACTGGCATGTTACCCACAATTCCCTTATCAATATCGTGTATCGCCCTTTCTCGCTGATGGCGTAAGCTCTCTTGTATACGAGATATGAATAAACGCATCGGGCTCGTGTGCCAAGGCTGTAAAGCGATAGACCACGAAATCCCTTGACTTCCAGCGTGCAAATAATGAGGAAAGCTGTTTTGTGGTTCAATGGCAAGGATTTTCTGAAATAGGTTGTGGGACGTCCCAACTCAGCGAGGATGGAATTTTTAGAGACGTTTTAAGTTATGAGCAAAGTTGATGAGAAAAAGGATTTTGTATTTCTATGGGGAGGATTTTGGAAATATTTTGGGATGTTTTAAGTCAGCGACGATGTCGTAATTTTTTGTGATTTTTAAAGAAATTGTTATTTATGGATAAAATTAATAAGCAATGTCGTAATTAAAAAGAAAATTAAAGTTATAAGTAAAGTCAATGAGGACTCTTTTATGGTCCAATGGATTTTAAAAATATTAAGGTATTTTTTAACTCAGCGACACTTTTGTAATTTTTTTTTAATTTTTAAAGGAATTGACAATTATGAATAAAATTAATGAGGAAAAGGATTTTTCATGGCATGGCAAGAATTTTTTAAATATTATGGGATGTTTTAACTCAGCAATAATATCATAATTTTGAAAAAATTATAAATTATGAACAAAATTAATACGAAAAAGAATTTTCTATATGTACGATTCAATGGCAAAAAATTTCAGAAATGCGTTGCTGGAAGTTTTAACTCAGTGACAATGTACTAATTTTTAGATAGATTTAAGATTATGAATAAAATTAACGAGAAAAAGTACATTATCAGGTTCAACGTCAATAATTTATGAAATTATTCATGATTTATGAAATTCACGTCCATATAAAAAAATTTAAATCAGCTACAACTTAATACCTAATCAAAAAATTAAAAAATCACAAGCAAATATCTTTATCGACCCAAATCAAAACAGAACTCATCAAAGAATATCAGATAGAGTAAAAAAATATTTTAACCCATTACTGTGAGATATTTCTCACGATTCTATAAAAATGTATATAAATAATTTCAAATAACGAAGACTCGTTGTTGAAACTCAACTGAATTACCAAACGAGAATGAGAAAGGGATGAAATTGAATTGAAAGACAATGAGAGTTCGAGCGTGAATTCTGCAAGAAGCTTTTCACGCAAATGTGACAAGACGCGCGAAAGATAGAAGCGAAAATGTAGAATCGCGGCGGGGGGAGAGGAGAGAGATTCATAATGCAGGATCGTTATATCCTGAAAGTCTGTGGCATCTAATTCCCATTGTATGAAATATTCATGGGTCACGCGCCTCGAGCTCCGTCGAGTCGACGTAACAGCAAGAACAACAACGAGAGAGCCTGACGCGAGAGAGGAGTCTCCGATGTTTTCGTTCACTCCTTTCTGCTCTCCTCGGCCACCCACGAGTTCACGTATAGAAACTCCGTACATTTTCTATATATTCTGTGACACACCGAAGAGACGAAAGGAACAACTCGCTGGGCACGTAACGACGCTTCTTCTTCCGGTTTTACACGCGACAAGCTAGAAAAGTTTTCGAATCGCATTTACGTGTTTGTCCTGAGTTTTTTTTATTTTGTAAAAATTTTCTTTATTTTTCAATATATTTACTGGATAATTTGATATTTTATTTATTCATTTGTATATTTAATTATTATTTATTTATGTGCAAAAAATAGTTTAACTGTAAATGAAATAATATATATTATATAATATAATTATATTATATATAATATATATTATATAATATAATTATATAATATATAATATAATATAATGTATATTATAAAATATATTATAATTTATTTATTATATTATATATTATATAATATAATATATTAAAATATATCAAATATATTATAATATATTTTATATATATTATAAATATATAATTTTCAATAAAAAATTTTTAATAAATAAATTTAAAAAAATATATATTAAATTGATCTCTCGACGCTCGGAAGATTCGAGAAAACGTTTATTCCGGGTCGTGTGGGAGTGAAACTATATACGACGAAATGAGGCGTAAAGTCTGACTGGAAATATTTGTATATATTTGTGTATATGCATCCGTGCGGATTATAATGGACGGACACTAGGCCACCAACCGCAGCGGAACTATAACGTCGCGATTCGCCAGGCTCGACAATTAGATTCGTGGATAAGCTCGCACTTCGGTCTTCCTGGTAACGTGAAACTCGTGTGGAACCGTTATTCACTCTGGTTACTTGCCAAGGCGAGAAAATATGAAAAAAGAAACGGATTCGGAATCGATAAATAACTTCTCGCGAAAGTCGACTGCTTGGTTTTATAAATGGAGTCGGAACTTTTGATGAATAAAGAAATATAATTTTTGTATCGTGGTAAAATTGAAAATTAGTCATCTATGTTTTGGTAATTTGTAATTAAATCAAGGAGTCATTAAAATGTTAATTTTTGGGTATTTTTAAAATACAAATATATCATTTTCAAATTATTTTTTCAAAATTCCATACATAATAATTTTTTGTTAATTAAACAACAAATTGAATATTTATTGAACAATTTTTTTTTCACGAATATCTTTGATTTTTGAAGAATTAAAAATTCCATCTTTCGTCATACAAAAATTTCTAAAAATGCAGTAATTTTTTTTTCTTTTTGCTAATTAAAATAAAATTGATTTCAATTTCTTCTGTTCTCGAAATACAAATATCTTCTACTATTGAAGAATTTGGATTTCCGTGCGTTCGTCGTGGACAAATTTTCCACATCCCGACCACGAAAGGGCCGTTTGTCTTCGCGATATTATTTCCCCGCTCGCTTCACTAGGTATTTGTCTCATGTCACGTTTCACAGGTTTACGGGTAAACAAGGGTTGAATATTGTCTAGCGTGTTATTTCACCCTTAGGTGTCATTTGGAAGCGCCTCGCGCTGTCCTCGAGTTTCTGCCATGACCGAAACTTGCTCGTAAACCCCAATAATTTAATCAACCGGTCCAAAACCTCTGCATCATCTCCAGGTCCCCAATCAATCGACAAAATTAATTACCAGCGTTTATCGTTTATTGTTTGTCGACTCCGAAGAATGTTTGTTCCTGAGCAAAGTGCTCTGGAGAGGGCGCGCTCGTTCAATCTCGTCGAAGGAGCTTTAAATTTTTATTACCTGCTGGGTGATATATAAAATCCTTGATAAAATAAAAAAAACATCCCCACGAGGGAATTAAGCCTTGTCCTCGTTTCCTCCCGAGCTGACGTATTCCTGACGCGAAGTGCAACGAGGACACGCGCCATTTCCGGTTGGAGGCTTCACTCGAAAGACCTCCTACGATTCTCAATTCCTTTCACCCTCGCTTCTCATCAACCCCTTGGGAATAAGATGAAGAGACATCCCCCAAAAAGATAAAAAAAGTTCACGAGCTCCTCGAAAAAAAAAAATCCCGTCAAAAATTCTTTGACATTTGTACCGAGCTTTTAAAAAGTTTTCGGATCTCTGCACCGTAATGGATTCCTCTTTTCACGTTAAATGTCACGTTTTGTGGTGAAATTGTAAAAAAAAAACGTGTGCACACAAACAATTTCCTCGAACGGTTCGCCACCCTCGACTGCTGCGTCGAGCTTTAACGCTCTTTTCGCTCGAGTAAGCTCTCTCGGAGAACAAGTTTCATCCGACGAGAGTTTTCCCATCGCAAGAACCGACCCTTATACTCGTATCAGCCTCGAATGGACCGTGGAGGAAGTGATTTCCTACGGACATTAGTACAATGGGGATTTCCCTGTCGGGAGTCCATTTCAAAGTCGACTTTTCTTAACTCCACGACGTATCGATTTCACATTTTATTTTATAATATCCAGACATTTCTTCGTCCATTTCTCGTGTGTCGACATTCAGGTTTATTTTTTAAAATCCTCTAGAAAAATAATAAAAAAAAATAGAAAAAAAAAATGGTGTTTTATAATCTTATATCCGGGATTTATTTAGTTTGTTCTTAATCCTTCCCCGCGATCGTTTACTTCGAAATTTGTAGCAGCTGTCGGCACTGCTTTACCCGGAAGGTTACCACGCCGAGACCTTTTCCTTCCGCCGCGAACCTCAGGAATTCACAATTTACGGTCTTTCGGTTTTCATAAGACGGACCCGAGAGTGTTAACCGACTTTTCGTACCCCGCGTGGGAGAGGACGCTCTCTCTCTCTCTCTTCACCGAGAGCAAAAATAAAGGGGAATCCAAAGAGGAGGCGAAACTGGTTTTGCATAATTATATGCAGATGAGAAAATTTCGTAATAAAATTCTATTATAATACATATCCTGTTTATATGAATATATATTTTCCTATATGTTTTTGTATATTAATATACTCACTTCGTCGTGAACTTTGTGGCTCTTCCATCGGAATAGCCTGTCCATTTTTTTTTTCGTTTTTTGTCAGACTTCAGTGTCGGGTAATGTCATTGCTCCCGATCATGATTTCATTCTTAGAGTTCGCTGATTCGAGTCAGGGAATAAATTTTCTTGGGGTAAATATCGGACGGCTGATCTCACTTTGACACAGTTTTCGCAAAAGTTTCGAGGACACATGTTTCGAAAATATTGAAGAGTTCTTGAAAGAAATTTCGAAGTGGATGGATTTTTATTCGAGACTTTTTTTTTATTGAAAAATAAAAATATATTTTCCTATGTTTTTATATTAATATACTCACTTCGTCGTGAACTTTGTGGCTCTTCCATCGGAATAGCCTGTCCATTTTTTTTTCGTTTTTTGTCAGACTTCAGTGTCGGGTAATGTCATTGCTCCCGATCATGATTTCATTGTTAGAGTTCGCTGATTCGAGTCAGGGAATAAATTTTCTTGGGGTAAATATCGGACGGCTGATCTCACTTTGACACAGTTTTCGCAAAAGTTTCGAGGACGCAAAAGTTTCGAGGACATGTTTCGAAAATATTGAAGAGCTCTTGAAAGAAATTTCGAAGTGGATGGAATTTTATTCGAGACTTTTTTTTATTGAAAAATAAAAATGGCTGTCAATCGTCACATTTTGAATTTACGCGAATTTCTCGGTGACTGAAGAATTTTTTTTCTTTCATTCAATGTCCGAAATTACATCACTCTCTCCGTCTCTTCGAGCACGATTAAATATTAATTTTCCGAACTAAAAAAAAAACGAGTTCGCATCGAGAGTGAATTCGAGTAATTATTCACTGAAGAATTAAGTACACGCTGACGAACGTCCTTGTCGCGACGCTTCCGCGTGAACCTGGCCTTGAAGAGTGCACGTCAGACTCGCGACGAATTTTTTATTCGCAGTCAGAATCGACAAATGAATTCCGTCAACTTTCATTCATTTCACTCTCTCAAAGTCTGAACACGAATAAAAATAAAAATAAAAGAATCAAAAAGTTACCAATCACTTTAAATAAAACTCCACGAAAAAAAAACACTCGCAACAATATTAATTAATTAATATTAACATTAATAATATAATAACAATAATAACAATAATATTTAAAAAATGATAAAAAAATGTTAAAAATGCCCGTAAGAATTTTTTTCTTGTTATCGAATCCGCATCGAGAAAGAAAAAAAGTCAAAAATGCGAAACAAGGTTTACGTTAAATACGCGATGGACGGTTGGTAAGCCTCGCAGCCGTAGCTCGGCCGAGTACTGGATGCTGTCCCGCGAGGGATTCAGCGTGGAGCCCTCGGCGGCACGTCCTATCGCGTTCCTGCTCAGACCCGCGGTATCTCGAGTCTCCGGCAGCGCGCTATCGCGCTCGCGCGATTCATCGCAGGAACGGAGCGATGCGAGAGAACTCGAGAGGGGGAGGAGGAGGAGGAGGAGGAGTACCGGGAGGGATGAAGATAAAGCCAAATCCCTTTGCGCATGTGCAGCTATCGATTCCAGCACGAGTTCCCGCAGGACGTGTTCAGGGTAACACAGGAAGCCGCATCGCTGGCACACACAATGAGTAAACGCATATGCGCGAGCTTTGTATACGAGGATACAAAAAATAAGAGAGGGCAGAATATACGTATATAATATATAAATATTATGTATACGTATATATTATTGTATATTTAAGTATTATATGTAAAAATATATTATACTATATTTGATATAATATAAATTATACGCTATATTATAATATATATTATATAATATAATGCAAAATATAATATAATATAAATTATACACTATATTATAATATATATTATATGATACACTATTATTTTTTAATTATTAATTTTTTTAACTATTATTTTTTAATTATTAATTATTTTTTAATTATACACTATATTATAATATATATTATATGATACATATATTATATTATGTATATTATATTATAATATATATAATATTATATTTTATAATAAAATTATATTATATATGATATTTGTATATATTTAAACATATAAAAATGAAATAAAGAGCAAAATATACGTATACAATATATAAATATTCGGTATGTATTATATAAATTTATATTATGTATATAAATATATTGTATATTTACATACGAGAAGAAAAAAGGGAGAGAAATTCTGTCCACGCTCTTCTTCATGCTCGCGGCTCTAATACACGGGAACAGGTGTACCAGCTTGCATTCGATGGTTAGTGAATTCAGAGCTGCAACATTCACCCTCGGGGCAGTTTCTTTCCCGATCGCGTGTCGGAGATACGAAGATGAGGCTCGGGATTGACCTATAGCGAATTTGGTGCAACGGTACCGCGATGCTAACGGAATAAATTTGAGGAAAAAAAGGAAACTGGAGAGTGCAGATGCGGACGTAAAGGTGAGGTGGGGATTGAAGAGAGCAGAGATGAATCCCAGGGCTCGAATCAAATTTTTAACTTCAAAAGCGGACCGGAGAATACGTCACGACCCAGGAGCGACCTTGGAGAGAAGTGAAGAAATTTAGGGCAAGAAGACGAGAACGTTCCCTGAGGAACTGTGAATCTTTTTGCGTGGATATCGGCTTGATAAAATATGGTCGAGGTTGAAATTATGATCTCTGTGATAAAGGGAAAACGTGAGTTTTGGCACGATCCGGAGCAAGATCGAAAATATTCATATTCTTGATTTTCACGTGATTTATCATGGTGAAAAACACTTCTCGTGTTTCATTAAAAGTAAAAAGATTTCAACGAGCGTGTCGGATTGATGAAATATGGGTGTGATTCAATTAAATTTTTTTACCAAAAATGATAAAATGAATTTATTTTGAAACATTCAAAAAATTAATTTAAAATTATGTCCAAAACTGAATTTTTTGCTCAAATCCAATAAAATTTTTATAAAAAAAAAACAATTATTTCAAATAATTTCGTTTGATTTGTAGGAATATCAAATTGCATTTTCAACTATGGGTGCGATTCAATTAAATTTTTATCAAATTTAAAATTGAATTTTTTCAAAAACATTCAGACGATTAATTTAAAATTAATTCCAAAACTCCATTTTAGGCTCAATTCAAATAATTTTTATCCAAAAAAATAACAAAAATTATTCGAATAAATTTTGTTCGATCGATCAAATTTTTTTATCATTAAAATTTCCATACCCTCAAGTTTCACATTTTGGTACACACCACAAAATAGTTTTCGTTCCTAAAACTAAAGAGACTTAAACGAGATTTCGCCTCAACGAGCTTTGTCGAAGTCGACGTTTCGTTTTCGATCTCGAATTCATCAAACGGGAGCGAACAAAATTCCTCCGGGTACGGTTCACAAAGTTAATCATCACTTCTCCTGTACAAAGAGAGAGAGAGCGTGCAACAATACTCAATGTACACGAACTAAAATATAGTCCAATCTCTTCGGGCGATATTCACGAAGTGTCGAATTCCCCAACGTTGATACCTCAAGAGTTTCGCGTGTATAATATCGAACGACACTATCGAAACCGAGCACTCGCTCGACTTTGCAATTATTTCCACATTGAATACAATTTTCACTCGACTCCAAAATACTTCGAACCTCGAAACAATGCCCACAGATACGCTCACGACCGAGTCGCGACTGTAAATTGAAAATTCGAATCTTGCGGTAAAATCGAGACAAAAAGAAACTTTCCGCAAGATCCGAGACTAAGTTTTATTTTATTTTTTTATTTTATTTTTTTTCAATCAGAGTTCAGGTACCGACCGAACATGTCAATTAATTCTATAAAATTGTCTTTTTTCTTGGCTCAGAGGCGATTCGAGTTAACGAACGACCGTAGGCGCCGGGTGTACACTCGAGGCGGTTCGGCCGATTCTATCGATTCGTGTACTCTCGCACGTTTAATTGTCCTTTTGCCGCTATATTCGCGCCTCTCTCGCCCTCTCATGTCACACGCTCGCTTTTTACCCCTTTCTTTCTCTGTCTTTTGATTCATGTCTCACTCACTCATTCACTCACTCACTCTCTCTCTCTCTCCCTCTTGATGGTCATGTCGCTCACGCTTTTTCTCTGTCCAGGCCCCGTGCAAGCTCTCGTTCCAAGGCCAATTCACACCGAAATTACGCCTCGCCTCCCTCGCTTTGCGCTCGCAAAAGAGAAACGTTGAATCAACGCCGCTCTGCGGCTGCCCGTTTTGTTTCCTGCCAGGAAACAAGAGCGTCAAACGCCGCAACGAACTCTCCATGGACTCTCGTCTTTTCTTCATTTTCTCTTGTTTTTCCATGTTTTCGTCGACGATTTAAAAAAAAAGCAAAATTCTATAAATAACATGAATTTTGTATATTTTTTTTTACATAGAAATTCCTCTGTGGATTATAATTAAAATTTATGAAAATATGCTCCATGATGTTTATAATTAATGAGGATTTTAAGTGAAGATGAATGAACGATTTTGAGTCTCTAGCAAGACCGCGATCGTGAAATCCAAACGATGGAAGTCATTTTCGTTTTTCGTCTGGTCCGCAAATTTTTCTCGTCCTCGGTCGTTTGAGGGACGGTAACAGTCGTGAATTTACAGACGCAGGCCAAAAAGAAGGGCAGGATAAAACGAGAGCGTATGCGAACGAGAGAGCAGGGGAAAAAGCATCGGACTCGCGAAACCTCAAGTGCACGCTCCGTGTCTCTTGTCCCCTTTCGATTTCTCTCTCTATTTTTCCTTCTCTCGTTTTGTCTCTTTTCTGCTTTTCCTCTCGCACATTAAAGAGACGAAGGGAATAGAAGCAGAGAGCGAACATATTTATAGTCGTGTCGCCGAGCGAATGGTCTCGGCTTTTAGTACCGTTCGGAGTAATCCAGCATCCGGGGGACTTTTTCGTCTGCTAACTCTCCTCTCCTTTGCGAAACGCCTCGCGCCGATCGCTCTCGACCGAGCTTAAATCAGCTTCAATGAAAACAAGATACTGAATAAGTAAACGATCGGCGTACCGGAATTTTTTGGGGATTTTTTAGTTTTTGATGTACGATCAATTTTATTGATCTCGATCAATATTGTTAGTATAAATTTTAATCAATTTTCATGAATTTTAGTCAATTTTCATAAATTTTAGTCAGTTTTTATAAATTTTTATAAATTTCAGTCAATTTTTAGAAATCTTAAGGATGTTGACCCCTTACCTCAAAAAAGAGAGATTTTGATGAAACTTTGCATAAACGTAGATAAAGACTCTGAAAAGTTCCTTGCCAAATTTGGTGAACTTTAGGAGGACGGTTTCGAAGATCTTTTAAAAAGAAGTTAACACGCATTCTTATGGGAGTTGTACCTTTTTCGATTAAAAAAACCTACAAATTTGCATTTTTCGCATGCTTCAAAAAGAGAGATTTTAATAAAAATTGGAGGTACTATTCTTGAAGTATATACTCAAGTCCTCAC
>JAPYYX010005718.1:0-11016 GCA_030522605.1 Cremastinae sp. B BG-2022a
GAGCAAAAGACAGAGCGAAACCTGCAGTCGTTTTCCCAAAAAAAATTCACAAAAACTCGACTTTTTTTTCGGCCGACGACTAGATGTAACCCCTTAAATCAAAAAGGGTGAAAGAATAAGATTGTAATTAATTCATAACCAAATAAAAACCTGATGATTACAAGAGAAAGATTCCCCTTTCATCTTTTTCGCGGCTTTAAAGAACACGATGAACCCGAGTCGGACTTGTTATCTCTATTGTAGTAAATAATTGATTATTTTCCCACACCTATGTCTCTGTCTTTCTCCTCTACGGTATCGGGAAGATGGATAGAAGGAAAACGCGCTGGATTCGAGTGTGCCCTCGTGCGATAGGATGAATGAGAAGGAATGAGAAGACGAGTAGACACTTTAGATTCGGATTTTTATGAATAATGTAAAGTATTCCCCAGGAAGATCCGAAATTTCAATCGACGTTGGGAATAGCCGAGATAATGGAACATTCGCGAATAGTGTGTGTAAGAGTAAGAGAGAGAGCAAGAGCGAGAGAGGAAAAGCGGCAAGACAAGAGCAAAAGTGCTCGGAACGCCAAGTTCTTCTCCTGCAAGTGGGAAAGCGTGTTTTTCGTGCTAACGAGACGCGAACGCAAACGTTGAGCAGAAAAGCCGAGTTTTCACGAAGCGAGTCATATTTTAGCGATAGTGTCTGCTCACGACTCCTTCGTACCTTTCATTCGTTTTTTTTTTTCATTCCCTTTTTCACTTTCTGTACCTATTGCCACATTTTTTATCTTCAAATTCTTATTCACCTTTTCCGTGCTCTTCTTTTTACATTCACTGTTTTATATTTGATTGGTTTTTACAATATTTTTTATTTTTAGCTAATATATTTTGCATTCGTTAATATTTTACTATTTTACCTCGGTTTGAACTAACGTGAAGTTTCCCGGATAGGTTCAAATCATTCAAAATCTGGCAAGAGTGATCGCGAAAAAATCGCTCTTACGGGATTTCCCTTACGTATAAATTTTGATTTATTCAAATTCGAAGGCAATTTCCAATAATAATAATACGCATAATAAAAATGAGCACAAAAAAATAATATTCTGTGCGTATTTTTGTATTTGGTTTTTTTATTTACGATTTAAATTGTTCTCCAGTTTCCCAGGTAGATGAAAATCATTTTAAATCTCGCACGAGTGATCGAGGATCATGAAAACTTTCGAGGCCCGCGTATTTATGGAAGTGCGTAGAAATTTGCAGTAAAATCGTGATGATGTCGAGGGAAACGATGCGGCGTTACGAATAAGAAAAGCTATGGCAGGGGTAATGGAATTTGCGTGTCAGACGTTTCCGCGCCTCAATTCCGAGGCGCTGCTCGATTCGAGTCTCTGGAACTTTGCTATATTCCTGACTTTAATTATATTTTTTTTCATCGTTAAACATGAGCCAGCCGAGTAAACTTCGCAGAGTTTTTGCGCTCTTGAAAAAACTTCCAATATAAAAAAATTTTACATCGAAGGAAATTTATTCAAATATTGTACACAGGGAACTTCCATTCGGGTTCAATAAAAATTGTATCGCTATATAAACTAAATATAATTTACACATTTTTTATTACCATATTCACAGGCATGTGAATGTCGTACTGAAAATTTTTTACCTTCCTCTGTACAGTTTTTTCATTTTTTACAAAAAATTATTTTGGTTTTCGAGATCGGAATTTTTTTCAATAATCTCTTCGTTTCAATCGATAATCAGTGCAGAATTCATAAATTGGAAACTCCAGAAATTAATTACCGTCCAATTACACCAATGATAAAAATTAAAAAATTTCTGAACGCGATTGAAAATTCTTTCGAATTTCCATGTCTCTAAAACATCAGAGTTGTAAAATATTCCAACATCTTTTTACATTTGCATTTCAATACAGAACAGTAACTTCTGACACGACCTGTAGAGTGATTTTCATACCTACAAAGATTGTCAACCTTTCGTACCTTAAACTCTGTCGTGTATCACTCTACTCCTTCCTCGTAAGTACGTTTATTTATTTTTCGTTTTTTTTTTCATCGGTGACTCGGGTCCAACACATCCGGCTCATTCCGGCAAAGCCTCTGACATGTCCCCGAAGCGGGGATAAGAGAGACTCGTTTTTGTTCAGCTGAGAATAAAAGGGAGCAGGGAGAGGAATCCGGAGAAAAGTTATGCAGGTTTCTCGTTCTCACGAATGAGAAAAGAGAGATTCCTGGTTCACGTGGATGTGGATTTTCCGGTAAGAAGGGTGGCTCGTGCGTACACGTGTATAGGTATGTATATCAGAAAACTCAAGACCCCCGTATATCTGTATGGCGGCAGACAAGCTTGTATAATCTGATAAAACGGGATTGTTCTACGACTCTCTAAATTCTGCTAAGCTACCGATGGCTCAGTAAACCTGCTGGTAGGGGCGTTGATATATCCTCGTCGAAATGAAGATAAGAGTTGAGACGCGTTACACCGAGTCTCACCGAAAACTACGGAGCTATCTCGAACGAAATTACGCCAGGACAACACTGATTATATTTTATGCTTCTTCCACCTTAGCATTCTCTTCAATTACACACAAATTCTTTAAAATGTTATTCGCCCCGAGGACTTTTTTTTTCTCTCGCATTGTCAACCTTTATCCATACATTTAAGTCTTATCTGTGCAAATTTTCCTGTAGCGCGGAAAATCGTGAGAAAATCCGAGAGGTCTGAAAGGTTGTACGAATTCTCGTGTAACAAATTTTATTTTTATTTTTATTTTATTTTTTTTGAAAAGCCAGACGCTGATTCACGCTCATGACTATTATCTTTTTTTATACAGTGATGAGAAGACTACGTGTTTGCTCCTATTCGCACGGGAGCGGGATAACGTTTTTTTTATGGAAAAGTTAGTAAAAGTTTCAGAGTGTTGTTAACTTGATGTAACGATTTATATAAAAAACAGGATAGATTATAAAAAAATTCTTTAGAACATTTTGTACGCTCTGAGGACTTCTTTCTCCATTGTCAAGCTGTGTCAAGCTGTGTGCATTGTCAAGCTGTGTGCACATTGCTGATGCTCACGTGTTTTTTGCGAGTTGGGAGATCTGCACTTGTTCCTTTTTGTTGCTTTAAATTTTTCTTCTTCGTAATAATACTTTACTTTTCTATTGTGTCGCTAATATCTGGGCATGAATTCTTTTTGTTATGGATAGTCATAATATGTATAAATAAAAAATTTATTTTACTTTAGCCATACCATTAATACACAAAAAATTTCCATACTTACAGACTTAATTTATTTAATTCGAAACTGTAAATCTTTTCTGTCGTCTAATTTTCTGCTCGAAAGATTATTAACGTATAAAAGTACATGCTACAAAACTTTTTAACTTGAATTTTTCTAAGTGTAGAAATCAGTAACCTACACATAATTTTATTTCATGATGCACCGTTTGATAAAATCTAGAATTTAATTTAATCCATAGTTTGTCTTTAATAATACCGAAAAAAATCTGTAAAAACGTACACTATTTTTCCAAAATTATTTATTCAAAATCACCATAAAAATATATTTGCTACGTATCCCGCGTAAATGAACGTGACCTTTATGCAAATGGCCTAATCAAATTTTAAAATTAGGGCCTCATTAATACCGAGGAAAAAAATGTAAGCCCTTATCGAAGTCCGACCTCAATTTCTCCATGGTTACAACGTTTTTTACATGCCTCTATGTTCGTGTATTCCATACACTCGAGACACCTTCTGTATTCGAAGTTTTATATGGAGCCGTAACAGTGAGCCAAAAAGGATAGCCGAAGCTGGGTATGTTTTGTCTGAGGTTAAGGGATCCGGTTCCTTCTGTTGTATCGAGCTAACCCTCCTTCTCGCGATAATACTTTACTTTCCTATCCTTTCTCTCTTCTCCATTTCGCTCGGCATTCTTCTTGCCGGGTGATTCTCCACCCGGATCCTTTTTACCGTATCTCTTGGCTCGTCCCGACGCGGTAGCTACATACTACCAAAGGGGAAATGTGGCAATGCCAAGACCTTAACTTCATTATGTTCGTAGCACTTTAATTTCTACACCAGGCCACGTGTGTGCGCCCCGACGAACCCGGACATGCCGACATCCCCGAAACTTTTTTCGTCCGGCAAATGGGTGAAAATAGAAGGGCGAAAAAAGCAGGAAGCGGAGTATAAGCGCGCTCACTTCTGGGTTTTGGAACCACTGGAGGGAAACGGAAGGAAACTACACACTGAGAGAAGAAATTTTCTACACGCACAAAGACAATTTACCGAACAATGCTCCACTCTGTTAAGAGAACTCACTCGCCTGTGTAACAACTCGTACTTTTTCTTCCATAATAAAAAAAAAGTGGTAAAAAAATTGACTCTTAACGAAGCCCGGGAAATAATTGTATAATGAAATAAAATAATGAGGACCGGTTCGTATTTTCATTATGGCAAACTCGATTGTTAGCATTAATAAAATATTAAAGAATGTTCTATGCGTTGAGTGCAATTCCAACCTGGACGTTTCTGTTAATTTTTGATTAATTAATGAATAAATTTTCGTTTAAAATTTTTTAAAGTACAGTTTAAAAAAAATTTACAGTACGATAGTGTAAAGTGACAGCTAATGTTCGTAATAGAGAATTTTCTTCTAAATTGCTCAATTACTCCGTATTTTATTTTCACTGCATCACGAAAACTAGAGTCAGCATTTATAATATATCAAAAGGTATTTCATTCTTTAAATAATGCTCTCAAGAGATTTTTGAATACTTTTGAAGCATCCGCGAATACTGTGCGAGAGAGACGAATTCGCGTTTATTCTCCTCTCTCGTGCATTTTTTGGATACAAAAAAGTGGTAGCTCGTGCTCGATCGCTGGTCGATTTTTTTTTCTTCTCACCCGTAAGCCCGAATTTCCCATCAGAGCTACCAGTAAATTTCAAAAGCTATTAAGTTTCTGAGGATAAGAAAGTGAAAGTAAGCGAGATAGGGGAGAAAAATCTCCAACTTTTCTAAATGTTTGCGAGCGGGGAAAAAGCGCCTGAGGAATATTCCTCGCGGTGCTCGATTTTCCATATACATGGGCTCTGCAATTTACGAAAGAAGCTCGTTTCTCATTTCGCTTAATTCAACGGGCATCCTCTGATCGGCAAATCCCTCCTCCTTTTTATATCTGTATACCGCCTCAATTTCCGTCCCGAGGCTCCAAGAACTTGGCCAGACTCTCTTCGTCCCTCATCTCGACGATAGCTTATGAAAAAGAAGAATTCCCAGACGAAACCGTCGCTCGATATGGAGCATCCGCACCTACCTGAACACACCCAACTTAATTGAAAGTCCGACAAATTTTCTCACCCTTTCATTTATCAAAATTACAGCCGAGATTTCTTTTTCACCTTTTGAAAAATATTCTTCAAAAGTTTTTTAAACAGTTTTTGTCATGCGATTGATAAGACAGAACCAGATCCCTGCTCAAAATTTGTCTGCTCAATATTGTTATACAGATTGGATATTGTTTTTTAGCATTGTTGAGTAGACAAATTTTGAGCAGGGAGATCTGGTTCTGCCGATTGATAAATATACGAAAAATTGTTAATTCTTCGGAGAATAAAGATTTTTTTTCAATTTCCCTTTCAATAGAATTATTTTATCAGTGCTGTTTTGCATAAATCGTTGCAATTTTGCAAATTAGTTTTATAAATAAATTTTTGAATAAAAAAATATTTTTTAAACAATTTCTGATTTAGGCAAAACGTTGAAAACTTTAATTTTTTGACGAAAAATTATGTGTTCAAATTTATGTCTGAACGAAATTTTTTTTCTTGATATAATCTGGTGTGCAAAATAGACTGAATCAATTATACAAGCGCCTCGATACTAATAAATAACCAAGCGGTATCAATTATCAGACATGAAAATGTACGAGATAGATTTAATTAATTATTTGAATTTGTCCTGCAGAGCGGCGAAGATCCGGCAGTAACGAGGAAAATTTGACCGCTTGATACTCGATTCGCAATGCCACAGCATTATCATTAATGGGATCGCTGCAATAAATTTTCTGTGAGGATTTAATACATTCGAAAAAGCATTATTATTTATTACACATGACATAACGTACAATAAAATTAGACAAGATATCGGATTTAACGCGTTGAAAAAACGTGATAAAAATAGCGACGAGACAGTCTCCTGGTAATAAAAAATATCAGAAGGAATAAATTTTGGATAAACGACTGAAATTCAGTCCAAGTCACTTCCAATCATGAGATCATCTTTCTCGAAAATTTGATCGGCGCAAATGGTCGCGGAGGATTCAGGCAGCGATCGAGTTCTGTTTGGCCACGTGCCGGCTTTTGAGAAAAAATTGTTTTGGGCCTTCGTCTCGGTTCCGAGATTACCGAGCGATTCGATCGCCCTGCGTCCGCCCCGTACAGCGCTCGATTTGAAAGACGATGGCGCTGGTGTCGGCAATCTCGCGAATCTTATCGCGATTTTGTTCGCTCGATCGAGCTCGTCTCCGGTCGGTAAAAAGTAATGTCCACGATATCTTCGCAAAATTCCATATTCAACGCCCCTCTTCAGAGCCGCGTTTACCTAAGGTTCAGCGAAATTATTTCGTATTATTTTTTACTATTATTATATCGACTTTTTATTATTATACTAACTAAAAATTGTTTTTTTTTAATAACATAAATAAATTCGTGCTTATTATTGTGGATACAAAATTTACTGCTGGATAAAAAAATGTTAATTTTTTTAAAATAAAATTCTAAATAACGATTCGCAAGGTTTATTATTGAATAAAAAAAGTATGACGAGGAAAAGGGGAAGGTTAAGATTGATTGCGCATTTAAAAATAATTAGCTCAACCTCACCCTCTTCCCAAGTGAATAATTATTTAAATTTTCATGGCCAGGCATAAAAGTGGCTCGTAAAAGTTCGTAATTTCTTTTTTTAATATTTATAGGAGATAAGTTTCGCGATGAGTTTTGAATAAACGATTATTATTCATAATTATACCTGTCGCTTGACGCGACCCTCGGGCACGTTCGATGCGTAGCTTATGTATCCGGCTATTTTCCGGGGCGTTGAACCTTTCGTTTCCTGCAGATCATGAATCGCCGAAACTATCAGGGCCGCGATTTTCATTGGCTTCGGTTTTCGATTCTTTTTCGTGTATTTCCTCTTCGTCTTTGCCATTTTTGCCCTCTTTGAAGTGTTTATATTTTTCCTCCTTTTCGCTAAATTCACCATTAATTTTTACCGGGAGTCTTTTTTTCCCTTATTTTATTGCCAATTTTCACGTGTCAATTTTATTATGTTCGTTCATCGATGTCAAAATGTTTGTTCGGAATCTAGCTTTTGTTATTCTGTCGTCAAGCTTTGATCGCATTGCGGCAGATTTCATGAATATTTAAAAATATGACATTCACCATTTATTTTTATCGGTGATCTGTTTGTTCCTGACAAATTTATTATGGATTTCCAGGTCTCGATTTTTTAATATTAATATTCATTCATTGATGTCGAAATTTTACGATTCAAATCTTATCTTTAATATTTCCGACATCAGACCTACACATATCGACCTCAAACTATGAAAATATTTCATGAATACTGAAAAGAATTAAAGCAGAATAGATTAGCTTAAAAAATTATTTAAATAATTGACATAAAATACGTAAAAATATTTTTAGTCACAGAAAAAAGTCACTTGATGCAGGCACTAAATGTTACGAGGCACAATAAACCTGAAGCGATAAATCTTCGCATAAATAATAATAACGTCCAGTCGCGTGCCAAGTATCTAACGAACTCGAATTATTCCTCCATTTTTTGCTCAAATAAATATCACAGCGTATCGCATGGATGAATGTGGCTTACGTGAGAAATTATACACCCGGACAGATTGGTTGAAACGCGAGGGCTTCGATTCGACTCGTTTGCGATAAGAATGCAAACGCGGTTAAATAGCGAGTGCAATTTTATGCACAGGCAAACCTGTGACAAATCGACGGGGTTTGCCGACACAATTTTTCATTTTCTATATCCTGCACGCAATTATTGTATATTTCGTAAAAAAATTATGAGAGATTTTACATTTCTTTTTATTCATTTTATTTATCGCATCAGTTACAATTTTCTAAGCAACGTAAATATGTATAAAAAATACTTTTTTTGAAATGAGAAAGTATGTGAAGTAATGGAATAGTAGTTTTAAAAAATATATGAAATCATTCTGTGAAAATATTTTGAAAAATATTAGCGTACATTACACACACACACACATGTGTGTGTGTAATTTTAAAGTGATATTTAACCCACATGAGTGCGAAAGGGATAGGTGATAAAAAGATTAGATATTTTCCTAGAGATCTTTAATATTTTAAAAATTTAAGAAAATCATCATAATATTCTTTGATGGAAAAAGAACAACGTCGATTTGCTTTTTTCCTCAAAAATTGTTTATTTTCAGAGAGAGTACAGTAATTCAATTCGTACGTTACAAGACACGTAACCATCATCTTAATCATCAGACGATGTCAATGGTCAATGTCGATTTATCGACCACATCTCTGAAGTGATCAGACTTTCAAGTGTACGTTTTTCTGTGCCTATCCTAAAATATGCGGCGGAATTTTTTGAAAATCGCTTGATATCCGGAATTTGGGCATCTCTCTATAAAGCGGCCATGTTTTATAAAATATGGACTAAGTTTTTCGAGGGTTTGAGTGCTGACTTTTGCAAGTTTGTAATATCGTTTCCTAACGAGATTCGCAGCCATCTTTGGATCTCGAGTCCTCGTGAAGATACCTTTTTTATCTCCACCAGCACGTGGATAATCTGTTGTGTGAAAGAAATGAAAAATATTTCAGAAGATCATTGGAAACGCGAAAGATAATTTAGTAGTCAACATTTACAATGAAATTCACTTACCTTGGGCTGTGCGAAAATCAGTAAGACTTGGTATGAATTCACCAATGAAGAATGTGTCATTTTCAGTTCTCAATCGATCAAAGGCCCTGAAATGCTCCGAGAACATGTTATTCTGATAATCTTCGCTCCAGGTGAACGATGGTATCTAAAAACGAAAGTAGAGATTTCACAACGAATTTGAATAAATCTTAAAGACATCATATGCTTGATTCTCGTACTTCGTGATATCCCGATAACGCGTCACCTCCGTATTCAAACATGATAACGGGTTTGTCGTATTTCTGGTGCCAAGCGTGGGCCTCGTCGACGACCGCGTTGGCAATATTTCCGAGTCTTCCAGGCTTCGTGTACCAACCGGTGTAACGATTGAATCCGATCACGTCAAGAGAATTGCCATTTCTGTCCGACTGTTTTTACAGAAAAACACAAGTAAAGAAACTCGATGGAGAGTGATACACTGAAAAAAATGTGGCGATTTCCAATGAAATATTAGTTGGTTCAATCAATATTTCATTGGATCAATATTAAATATGGACGAATCAACTAAATATTTCATTGGAAATGGCAATCTTTTTTTTCAGTGTAAGGGAAACAAGAGAAAAACTAACGCTTGTTCCTTCATTAAGTGCTGCAGTTATCGGTCTCGATGGGTCAAGACTTTTCGTGTGCGCTGCGACATCCCTAAAATGGTCACTGGATTCCCATCTGGAAGACGATGGCTTGTTCGCTATCGACCACATTATCACGGACGGATGGTTCTTGTCACGTCTGATCAATTCAGACATCACTTTTTTATGTTTCTCGAGCAGTTCAGGAGAATAATTTCTGAGATCGGTGGCGGGGCACTCGTCAATTATGAGAAAACCTTGCCTACGAATTGAGGAGAATGTTAAGCCTTAAAAGAATTTACAGTTTATGACAACAAAAAAACATATCTCTTATTTTCAAAAAAGAATAACATGCAACTATTGCTTTCTCCAATACATAAAGGTTTCTAAAGAAAACCGTGAGTTGCATCCCATCCCCCTCGTCCAAATTTTGATCAAAATTGAAAGAATCTGACAAAATTCACCTATCGGCCGCTTCGAGTACTTCATCACTGTGTGGGTAGTGACCTGTCCTGAAAGCGTTTGCTCCGATCCACTTCAGAAGCTCGAAATCTTTCGTCATCGTGACGATATCGTGTCCTCTGCCACGTATTGGTGAATCCTCGTGTCGCCCAAATCCTTGAAAATAGACTGGTTTCTCATTGATTAAGATACTCGTATTTGTTGACCGTAAGGTTCGTATCCCCACCGGGAGATTGTACGTGTCTAATTCAGTCGAATCTTCGGAGATCACAGACACCTAAAACGGAAACTTCATCGGTTTATGTCGATTGAAATTATCTCGGTATTATGACTGTATATTGTTTCTCACCTTGAAAGTATAAAGATAACCCGGACTGTATTGCATTCCTCTTGGCCACCATAAGTGGGGATTTAAAACCGTGAGGTTTCCCTTGCAGCTCTTAGTCGCACTTGCCACAACGGTTTCTCCATCAACCAAAGCGACAGAACAATTGACTTTGTCATGTTCTGAATGACCAATGATTTCAACTGAATATTCCAAAGTTGCGTTATCTTTGCTTTCTAAGTGACTGAGCACTGTGATGTCCTGAACGTAGACGCGTGGTTTCGTGAGTAAAAGCACTGATCTTTAATAAAAACAAAAACTCAAGTAACTCAGATACATGTATGTAAATGAATATTGATTCAATAACACATAATTATTGGCTGTTTTACCTCTGGATTCCAGCATAATTGAAGAAATCGAAGTTGTGAGTTTGGACGTAAGTCGTAGAACCGTCATTAATATCTTCCTCGGTTCTTCCTTGAGGAATGGTCGTTGCCGAAAGCGTGTTATCCACAGCGACCGTCAAACGATTCTTTGAGCCAAATTTCAGGAGACTCGTGATCTCAGCTTCAAACGGTAGATGTCCAAATTCATGACTCATGGAAGATTGTCCATTCACCCACTGTAAGTATAATATAACTTCAAACTCATCAAAATGTCTATAATAAGCAAGTTTT
>JAPYYX010005739.1:0-10626 GCA_030522605.1 Cremastinae sp. B BG-2022a
TTTCAGTGTCAGCATCGGGTGATCACTGTTCGGTTTCGCAAGAGGAAGTCAATTCTCATAATTGCGAAAATATTCTTATTCTATGCTTATAATTATGTTCTAAAATATAAAAAGATTAGATTAAATGAAAATAGGCGCCTCGGGCATAACAACCGACTCTTGCGGCGTGGCGAGAATGACCCTGTGGCGGAAAAAACCGGCACCCCAAGTTCAGCTCGACGGGAGCTAATATTCACGTGAATTTATTAATCCAAAATTACCATAACGCGATTGAATTGAAAATAATATGATTCTGCGAGAAGCGCCAAAATTGAACTACAAAAAAAATTGTCGCGAGATAAGATAATCGACAAACAAAACTAAAAGAACGATCAATCTGACCGATCCATTTACAATTTACAATCGATAATCTCCCGAGAAATTCCGCGTCGGAATGAACACAATGTTATATCCTAGCCTTTTCGAAACTTTTTCAGCCGATAATTTATCGACCGACAAAGTAATCGAATAAAAAGTTTTTATAAAAATATCATTGCTTGACAAAAAAATACAAATTCCGTTCTCACGGAAGAAAATTGTTAATTAAGGAAAAATTCTGAGAGTATGAACAAGTGCAAAGGTATTTTTCTCTTTGATCTCGGTACATTTCCAATTTCCAAACTCCACCGAAAACACAAAGTTTTACGAGTTTTCGGAGAAAAACAATAAGAAAGTCGTAAAAGAATCTACGTAATGAAGAGAAATCTTCTAGCCTAGAAGAAAGCCTTTTACCTGAACCAATTAAGAGAAAAAGCCAATCCGAAAGGTACCGTTCGCTTTGACACAAAAAGGGTCTCACAGGCACGCACACCTGAGTCATAAACAAAACGCATCTCGTGGAAACAAATCTAAAAACCTATTCTCACGCCTAGAGAAAAAAGGATGATGCATTTCCACCCCCTAATTGAATTAATAGAAATCATACAGGTTTTGAACCAACCGAAGCTGCGTTTTTGAAAATGACTAAATAAGGAATTACCAATAGAACAATATCAAATTTTGTAACTCCTCCCTAAACCGAGGCAAAATGCTAAGTCTTTTTTGAGACCAAAATTTAGATCTCGTCGAACTCTCACCTGAAAGGGTTACTCTCTCCGAGTACACTCTCTCGAATATTATTTTCTTGTAAAATGAACTTAGAATATTTCACCGAAATTCAACTTGTAATTTTCAACGTAAAAGAACTTGTGAAATAGTCTGTTAAACAACCACAATATCTTCGAACATTTTTAAACTTCAATAAACAATTAAACATTCAACAGAACAAATTATTGTTCTAAATAATTCGTTTCCGAATATTAAATCTCGCGCTTAAACAAATTGAATACTCCTCTGAAGAGTCGATCGTCGTAAAAAGCGATCGAAGGGTAAGATTTGTTACGAAGACATACGGTAAATCGGAGCCCTCAACTTCAAGTACTCGTTGCGTTATTCAAACTCTCGCGCGTCGAATCGCAAGCCGAGTCTTCATCATTTCCCCTCACTCAGGACGTAACAACAATGGACGCCCGAATTTCCCGGAGACATAAGGAAGTGGCGCGGATCCAAAACAGAACTTCCTCAAGTGATCGTCGACTTTACCTAGGCCTACGGGACTTCCCTCTGTTCGTCTAAATCCGGTCGGCTCATTCCACAAACCAAACTAATTCTACAAGTGTCTCTTTCACAACAATTAAACTAAACTCAAGAAACCGGAATTCTCTTCTTCGATTATTATTAATATTACCACGAGGTAATAAACGGAGGTACGTGAGATTTCCACGAATCTCCTCCGCCTCAGGAACAAGTCTCATTTTTCGGCGACGCTCGCGGCTCTCTCAGACTTCGCGTTTCCTACTCTACGTTAATTTTCGTAAGGGCTAATTGGCCCGTTCACGCGTCAAAGCCCATCATCGGTGACGATTAGTCATAATCGACGTGCGGTGAATGTTGACCCCTTCTATGGTGACCTGCGGCTAAGATGTTCGCTGGTTGCTCGCTCGTTGCTGGAGGCTCTCCCTTCTCCTCATTCGTCTTCCTTCTAAGACGAGGCTGACTATCGGAAAAGGAGCGTGAGATCTCCCTCGCAAGAGTAAAGCGTCCCCTACTCCCCGGTGGATCCACGTTCGGCCAAAATACTCCTCTCGAACCCGTTCCTACTGTCCCCACAACAAAGGTGCCTTTTTACGGGACTGCGACGGGCGTGAGAGAGAGACGAAGATGGTGATTCTACGATGCACGACTCGAGGAACGGTAAACGCAGTATAACCGGTCAAAAACCAGCGTTCGCCCGAATCGGCGTCGGTACTGCCTCCCACCACAGCGACAAAGCGGCTGGTCGTACGATGTTTACAACTGGCCAAAAAAAAACTCACGCATGAATGCGAGAAGCGCAGCGTAGCTCACACTCTATGTTGATTTATAGCTAGGGTTTCCAGATTTGGGCTAATTTTCTATGTAGAAGGTATGAAAAATAGCCCAAAACTGGAAACCCTATTTACAGCCCGAAGCGCGACATTGTTCGAAAAATATGTCGTCGCCTAATCTCGAATTTTCTTCGCCACTCGAAATTAATATTCGAGGCGAATACGAGAACGGCATAAGCAAAAATATAAAAGAAAGAAAATTGAAGACATCAAACGGTACTTTTGTTACCAAAATATACAAAATTCCACTCCCAACGAGCGCTGTCACAGGGTCGTAAATCCAACCCAATAGTCGACACCTATTGGAAATGTGGCGTGGTATAAAATGTCACGTCACAATATATAGTCACAAATGTTAGTGGGAGCTTTCCAGCTACGACACAGAGCGACACTGTGTCGATATCTACAGGTATACAAAAGCATTGAAAATATAACTATAGCTATCGACACGGTGCTTCTCTGTGTCGAATTGTGTCAGTTGTTGGAAAGCTCCCAGTTTATATCAACACTTACCCACCAACCCTCACACTCACTTACCCAGTTACTCACTCAATTACTCAATCACTGACTCAGTCACTTATTTACTCATCCATTGATTGAGATACCAATCTAGAATTTAAAATTTATTTACAGAAAAGGTTCTAAAAAAGTACCGAAATTTGAAAGGCTCCGTTCAATTAATCAAACTGGAAAAGGATCGCAGGGGACTAGGTTTATCTCTATCGGGCCACAAGGACAGGAGTAAAATGGCTGTTTACATTTGTGGTATCAATCCAAACGGAACAGCTAATAAAAACGGTGGATTTGAAGTTTCTGATGAAATTCTGGAGGTAAGATGTCTTCCATTTATTTTTTGTTTATTAACCCTAAGAGGTCACACTGGGGGTTTGCAAACTCCAAAATTTTGCATCAGCGGTATCACTGGCACACAAAAAAAAGTGCTCTGTACTTTCGACAAGACCCACATATCCCTGTGTATTTTGATGCGCTGAAACCGAATTCAAGCCCAGTTGGGCGCCTACACGCACAGATTTTGAGCAAAATGTAAAAAACCGCTAGTGGCCAAAAAGGGCGAAAAATCGCGATTAGAAATATAAAAAAAAATTATTGACCAGCTTACGTGAATTTTTTACGTATTTAATACGCTAAATTCAATTTTAATACGCTGAATTCAAATTCGAACTTCATTTGCCCCAAACATATTCGAAATTTAGAGGAAATCGCAAAATATCGCCAAAAATGGCTGAAAATGGCGAAAATTGCGGGTTTAATGCGCTGTATCCGATTCCAGTTTCTGTTAATTTTGATCATGCATATCTTTGACATATATTGCAATAAGTAGCGATTTAAGGTGATGTTTAACCCCTACGAGTGCGGGAGAGACAGATGCAAAACGGATTTGCTATCTTCTCAGAGATTTTTGATATTTTTGAAAAAACGAGAGAATCTCATTATTCTTTGATGGAAAGACTACAACGTGATTCTTTTTATTTCTTCGAAAAAATGTTTATTTTTAGAGAAAATAGCAAAGTTCGATTTTGCACGATATAGGACACTTGAACATCACCTTGATGGCACAAACCAGTAAAAAAAGTATTGCTTTTACTTGCAGTAATGAGCTGAGCATGATTCATCCTAAATAGATCGATACATTTATACGTAGATTTTGTACAAAATGTAAATTTCGACCGGAAATTAAATAAGATTGTACAAAAACTATGAAATAAATTTATAATAGGGTAATCCATATCAATTCGACAAATGGTTGGAATCGAATCCTTCCGAATTGGATGAACTTTGGTGGGAAGTTTTCTTTCATCATAAAACAAAGTTCTACCAAGGGAGAAAAATTAAAAAACAATATTCAAAAATTGTTCAAAACTCAAAATTTCATGGTTTTTCTATTTTTCAAATTTATTTTTCGATACCTCGGAAACTATTGTAGCTACAAAAAAGAATCACTAAAGGGAACATTTTGAGCTATCAAAAAAAAATATGTTTCGAAAAAAAAAATTGAGATATGCCAAATTTACAAAATTTTTAATTTTTCAAGGTCATCGAAATGGACTATCGACATTAAATTTTGGGCTCAAATATTATAAATCAAAAAATAAAAAATAAATTTTTTAAAAATTCATGTTTTTGAAAAATCAAAAAACCATTCTCCAAATTTCAGGATTTCTTCAGATACGTCAAGGCTGCAATATAAAAATATAAAAGTATAAAAATATAAAAATAAAAAATACAAAAAAAAAAATAAAAATAAAAAAAGCAATATAAAAAAGTTTGAGCTGAAAATTTAATGTCGATAGTCAACTCCAACGATTTTGAAAAATTTGGAATCTTATAAATTTGTCATATTTTAAATCTTTTTCTTGAAATATATCGTTTTTCATAGCCTCAAGTATTCTCTTCAAAGTTTTTTTTTGTATCGCTACAATAACTCCCGAGACACTAAAAAACACTATAAAGATAAGAAAAATAGCGAAATTTAGAATTTTCCATAACTTTAAAAAAATTGTTTTCCTTTGGTAGAACTTTGTTTCATGATAAAAGAAAACTTACCACCAAAATTCATCCAAATCGGAAGGGGTCGATTCCAACCATTTGTCGATTTGATATGGAATGGCCCAATAAACATTTGATTTTGATTTGGCGATGGGCCGGCGAGTGCACGCAATCGAGTCACTGAGACCATTGTGCACGGGCCCTGCAGGGCGGCGACAGAGAAATACTATGGTGACTTGGGATTGAGCCCCACCAGCTCTACAAAACACGGGAGGTATAGGGAGCTTTCCAACAAGACGACACAGTGTCACACCGTGTCGAAAGTGTGAGAGATGCTTGTTGGAACATTTCTTAGTTTTATGACACAACCGCAGATGTCGGACAGCTTGCAAGTTACTAGAGCAGTTATCAATTGTAAACAATAACCCTCTTAACGTAACTTAACTTAACTTAAATGTGCGTGCTGAATGTTTTTGAATCGACCACATTTACCACCATGGTAAGATAATTGTTTTAATTTTTTAAAATTAACCAAGTCAGATGTTACGAGTTGTAAAATAGTTTGTTCTAAACTATAGGTGTATTGTACTAGAAGTGTGTTATAAACTTTTATTATTGTAGGATGAAATTAATAGTGCGAGTATCGTTGAACTTATGGAGTCGACAATTTTAAGCAGCAGTTCTTCGACCCGTGAGAACGAGAATGAATTGGATAAGGAATTAGAAAATTCTAATTTTTTTTAAATTGATAACGGAAACGATAAGGAAAAGACTTGATAAAAGACTTGAATGACTGTGATTACTTTACAATTAGTGAATATGTGATACATGCTTTACAGATAACTTTGAAAGTTCAGATTTTTGTCCATCGCACTCATTCAGAATGAAGCCCTTATCAGCAAAATTAAATATTTTGCTATTTTTATGGTACCTGGCCAACACGGAACCACTCCGGACGCTTGCAGACAGATTCGATGTTTCGATTTCATCGGTCTTTCGAGTTTTAAGGAGGGTATTAGATTGGCTATTGACCGAGGGAACCGATGCAGTTGCATGGCTCCAAGGGAATAGAGCAACAGAGATCAGCGAAGAATTCTACGAGAAACAAGGAATACCAAATGTGTTAGGTGCTATTGACTGCACCCACATCCGGATCGAGAGACCTTCTCAAAATTGTCGAGACTACTGCAATAGAAAAAAATATTGTTCTATTATTTTACAAGCAGTTGTAGACGCGAAAATGCGATTTTTGAATGATTATCGTGGAGAACCTGGATCACCCTATGATGCACGTGTATTGAGACGGTCGCCACTTTACGAAGCAGCTAATTCAAACAGAGGAATGATGTTTCCCAATAACACATTTTTGTTGGGAGATTCGGCTTATCCTTCCCTACCATGAAAAGTTCCACCATTCTGAGATAATGGTCACCTAACTCCTCAGCAGTTGTAATTTAATTTTATTCATTCTTCTTCTCCAATATCAGTGGAACGAGCTTTTGGAGTCTTGAAGGGCAGATGGCACCGTTTCAAATTTTTTACGGAGTATCGCGAAATGGCTTTCATCAACAAAACAGTAATGGCGGCATGCATCTTGCACAACTACTGTTTAGAAGAAAACGACCACTTTGAAGTGGATGAAGATGGAAATGATGTCATGCCAAATTTCGGTAATAATGAAGAGGAAGTACACAATATTGAGATAAACGAGATAAGAGATCGTCGCAAAGAATTATTCCGTGAACTTTTTCCCGACGTACAATAAAGGTAATGTTAATTGTGGTAAACTTAATAATATTGTTCAAGTTCACATATAAACGTTGTGACGTGACATTTTGCCACGCCACGGCTCCCAATAAGTATCGACCAGTGGGGCGGATTTACGCCCCTACTTTGACGCTCGTAGAGACGAGACTCGCCGCCGATAAGGCGCGAGACCTGTTCTTTTCGGAAATTTCTTATATTTTATCGTTTTTCGGAGTTTTTGTTGTGAGGAATTTTTAGGAAAAGTTTCGGGAACCCAATCACTGAGCGAGCGCATCAAGATCAACATCAAAGGAGAGCCACGCAAAGTTCGCCATAGTCCGTGAAAACGGTGCCCTTTTTAAGGGGAACTTTGGTGCGCGGATGGATGGCGGATAGCGTGACGACGTATCCGGTCCACGGCAAGGCCTAAGGGACGCCTCTCCTAGCCGCATCGACCGTGCCGATAGATCCATGGCCGTGCCACGTTCCTGAGGGGAACGACGAACGCGGGCCTCCTCCCGGGATACCCGTCAAGATTGCGCGGGAGAGGTTAGGTAGCGAGACTCGGGCAAGTTTGCGCGAAGTCCTCACCCTTCGAGCGTTGGAGCTCGACTGACTACTTCGAGCCGAAAGGCTCTAGGTAGTGAGTCTAGGAGTGGGGGAACTCGAGCGAACTACTCGAGAAGGAATAGGGGCCCGGGCAAGATTTCGCGAGAGTGGGAGAGCCGGGCAAGATTGCGCGGCGGGAGTAGTCAAGCTGGGCAAAATTGCGCAGCTGTTAGGCAGCGGGACTCGAGCAAGTTTGCGCGAGGTCCTCACAGGCAAGAAATGAAACATAAAATAATAGTAGTGTACATAAAAATGCTGAGCAACATTGCGCAGCGGGATACGGTGGCTGGGCAAGATTGCCCAGCAAGGTGAGGTTAGGTGACTCGGGTAGACCCGCACGAGGTCCGCACTCTTGGAGCTGTAAAGCTCAACTGACTGTCTCGAGCGAGAGACTCGAGGCAGTGAGCATCGGAGTGGGGATCCCGAGAGAGAATTCCCGAGAAGGAAAGGGGGGAGCTGTGCAAGATTGCGCAGTGGGAGAGCGCGAGCTCCGTGTGTTGCCAGGACGGAGTCTTCCACGCGACTGACTAGTTTGAGCCGCGCGGCCCGAGGTAGTCGGTTTTGGGGTGGGAGAGGACTCGCAAGATTGCGAGTGTGGAGGGGGTACTTGGGCAAGATTGCTCGGGAGGTAAGGTAGGGAACTTTGTTTATATTCCTTTTTGGGGGAAACCCAAGTTTCCCCACTAAAAAATTTAGGACCGCCTATTGGCGGGTCTGTCTAGGTGAGAGGAGCAGAGTCCCTCTCACCCGACGCGGTATGGGCTGGCGAGCTATCAGCGGCTGACGCCGCGGAGTACCAGGGCGCTGCAATCGCTTTGGAGAGGGAGCGTTTATCACGCGCCTCTCCGCGGCCACGGCGAACCCTGGACGCCGCGGTCGCGTCGGTACTCGCTCCGTGGGCTGCCGCCCGGCGGGGATCGAAATCACCGACCAGACTGCCTGAGAAGGCGAGGGCGTCAGCGAGGCTGACGTCAGGTCCGAGAGCCGGGCCGGGGACAGCGAGAGAACGGGAGAGAACTCGAGCAAAGTTGCTCGAGTGGGAGAGGGAGACCCGAGCAAGATTGCGCGGGGGGTAGGTGAGTGGGGCGATTCGGGCACCGCTGCGAGAGCCTCTGGACCGTCGTAGTTCGAAGTCGAGCTCTGGAGCACGACTGGCAGTGATGGCTCGGGCTGCGCTGCTCGAGTCGGCGTAGCCGGGGGAGTGGGGGACGCCCGCAAGTTTGCAGACGACTTGTCCCACCCCTTTGGGAATGATGCCGCAAAGGGTGGAGGGGCTAGCTCTAAGGCTTCTAAAAGATGCCGAACAGGTCGAGATTCGTATCTCTTCTTCCACCCCCACCAAGATTCCTTGCGGTACCACCCGAGGGGTCTATGTGTTTTCGGACTAAGCCGACGATACATCGAAAGGTTAAGACGTGAGGTTCGGATAACAAAATGAGTTTAGAGACGAGAGATTTCCAGTTATAACAGAACCTCTGTTCCGCACTCGCGTCGCAAGACGACCCGCTTCTCACCAAAAACGTCGCGGTGGTCCACTTATCATTACTCTTCGAAACCTTTTCGTGTGCGCGAACGTTCCGGGAAACAGTGCCACCTAACGGTGGCGGAGCGTACCACCGGAGCGTCTGCGTACGTAATCGTGCCCGCAACGGTTCAGGATTTTTCCGAAAAATAACCCAAAAGTCACGAATCGACTATGCCGGGCACCGATCTACACGGTAAAACGCCCGAAAGTCGATTCCCTTACTTTCCTAAAGTACCTGAAACCCCTCTACGGCGGCGACTACGACGCAATTACTAAAAATCTAAAAATGCCACGAAATACGGAGGAGGAACACTTACCTAGGAATCCGACGAGCTGAGATCCACTTCGCGAGAGTCTCGATCCGCCAATATTCTCGTGCCTACCCTCAAGATAGCAGGAAGCAGGCACGTAGGCACGGAGATAAAAAGAAAACTGCGCTGGGCGCCGGCCGAAGGAACAATGATCTATTCGACTCTCGCGACTAGGACTCTCCGCTCGCGGCTCTTGGACCCCCTTCCACTTCACGCTAATTATCGCGCTGTAATTGGCGATCGGAAAATCCTCAAAATTTTCGGGCAGCGACGTCTCCCGAATTTCGGCGCGCCGCGGCTGGCTGGAGGTGGCTGCTGGCTCGATGACGTCGCGCTCGCTGTCACCGGCTGGGTTTGGTGAGGACTCACAACGTCCTCACTGTATCGTGGGAACTAGCCAAGACTACTGCATCGGGTCTTATCGACCCCCTTCCTATCCAAATTCTTCACCGGCCCGTGACAATTTTATATTTAATCGTTTTGTTTTTTGCTTACAATAAACATTCATCACAGTAAAGTCTTTGCAATTTTTAAATGGTAACGTTTGAAATCAAAAGACGCGGTAGTGGCTCGACGCCAAGTATGAAAGAAAAAGAGAAAAGATTGCTCGAGCCCTGCCGTACTCTTATATACTCGAGTATGACGATTTTTGGACTTTTCTAATGTTTCGAACCTTCCTCACGGAGGAATGGGCTGAGTAAAAAATCTCAAAAAATAGGTCAATGTTTCTTGATTTTTCTCTATCAATTGGTTTTTGTTAGAAGTCGATCCATCCACCCGTTCCGGAGATATGATAGTTTTTAAAATAAAAATCTCAATTTTCGTACCTCATTCATATTGGACATACGTCCAATATGAAAACTCTCTCTCTCTGCGGTGAGTACAAAACTGACACGTTTCGTATCGTCTCGCACATCAACCGAATATTTTCTGCGGCTCTCGGCCTACGAGCGTTTTTATTGCAGATATTCGGCTCGCTTTTTTATGCCGATTCACTTGGCATAATTTGATCTCTGCTGCTTTGGCTCTCTATCACGCTTTTTAAACAAAAACTCACTAGCATCTTCTATAACCTCAATCTCACGGACGTAGAGCTTCAGTGTGTGTGCATCCCATATACTTATCACCACTATTGATATCGATCGACGGACGTGCTTCCTACCGGCAATTAATTTTACTTTCATCGATCTCAACCTACATCGATCGATATCACTGATCACTGCCGCATACAGCTATCAACGGGCGCTTCGTTATCGACAGTCAATATCTACTTATCAGCTCTTCAATGTCATCGAGATAAGTTTTTTCTCTTTGCTAAGTCTCTCAGTGAGATCATTTATTCTAAACTCTAATATATATTTCTACAAACAAATAAATATATATATTGTAACGCGGCATTTGCGCGTTTGTGAGCAGCTCTCCCTCTCTCAACGTAGCCGACGGTCAGTTAAGGCGATGGGTGAGAGAGAGAGAGCAAGAATGA
>JAPYYX010005758.1:0-11743 GCA_030522605.1 Cremastinae sp. B BG-2022a
TTTATTAAAAATATTCCCCGACCTCGTTTCAGCATTAAAACGAGAGGAGGAAGCCTAGCTGTCCTCTTCTCCATGTATTATGGCGGAAAACCCGTCATACCGTATATAGAGGTTTAAGTTCATGTTTTCAGTTTTATTACCTCCTTTTTTAGTACCTCAAATAAATAAGTTGGCTTTGATTCAGGGATAAATAAAAGGCATTTTGACATTATTGTAAATGCGAAATTCGAATATTTTTTATTTCAAATTTGATTACAATACATAATTGTTTGGCTTTTTACATACGTAATTTCCAACTTTGATTACCTCATTGATAATTACTCCATTCTGGAATTTTATCAATAAAAGGTCATCGCTTCCAGTGACTGGAATGATGTGTGACACGATAGCCTTTTTTTTAATATGATAAAACATATCAGTATATTTTACATTGTATCGTTGAATAATAAGGTATAAGTTTTCTTCACATGAAAACAAAAGACGGATTAATCCATAAATTGGAGAATTTGCATCGTTATTTATAACTTCTATATTTGAACTGTCAGTTTTTGTCATTTTGTATCTAACCGAGGTAAAAACTTGGTTACAGATTTTTGCTTTCTTGTAAATATCAAAATTCTTATGAATTATATTATTAGATTCAAGTAATTGACGTTCACTATCTTGAATATCATTAGACGTTATCTTTCCCAATAATTCCCAATTTTTGGACACTCGATCGTTGGAAGAAACATCTTGCGAGATGCGATTTTTTAACATTTGTACGCCTTCAATGATTTTCAGGTTATTCACTATCTCTTGACCTATATGTTTAGTGCTATGTACACTTTTAGCAATGTAACCATTTTTATTTTCAAACGGAAATGCCGACGTAACATGCAATGGACCCCATCGTTTAACACATAAGACAAGATGCAACAACTGATGAACATTGTATGTCATAGCTCTATCGTTGTATAATGCTGGGATTTGTTGTACAAACAACTTTAGTAATTCGTCAGCTTTCTCAAGATCCGGTTCAATTTTGATTTCATCTTGGAGTAATGTATTTAGAGCTATCACTAAAAGCATCCAGTGTTGGAAATACTTTTCTGGCAAATATTTGACCAAAATTGGTAACGAATAGAATAAGATTAAATTATAATATTCAGAAGCTTTATAAAATTGGAGCTGACTCAGACTTCTCGGCAGTCGTTTGAATGACTGAGGAGGTTTAATAGAAAGTAGTAACTTGTCAATCTCATTTAAATATTCTTTAATACTCCAAGGACCAGGTCTATCGGTAAAGTAACTGAAAAATTGTTTACCAACGCCGATAAGTACAGAATGCATGAATTCCGGCACTAGACATGTAGCGAGATCGATGAAAGGTAAGCTCGATAAAACTGAATATCCTTTGACTCCTTTGATTTCCGATTTTGACGTTGATTCTAAGATTTGCCGAGCTTGTTGTTCCATTCTAGAGCCAACTCTTAATTGAAAATCGTCACTGAAAGGATATATACGCGAAGATCTCTTGCTCTCATCTACATGTGTGCTTTTTTTGCTCTGCAGTTCACAAATGTTGCAACCATAACTACCATTAAAATTCATTATATTTTGAAGCTGAGCTCTAGCTGGTGCATCAGCAATGAATAATGGAGCTACAATTTTTGAAGTGAATGCTTCTCCTGTTTTAGGATGTTTCCAATGTATGCCATCTCTGTAATTTTTTTGTATTTTCGAGCAAAACGGCTGAAGAAATGTATTCATAAGTGGTTTACGGTCATTATCGTACCATAAACCCAAAATAATAATGAATGAATTTCGCAAATGTTGTGGGAGCTCTGCAATTGTGTACATTAAAGGCCAACAGTTGCTTTTGTTACTTTTGACAAGAGACAGTCTATCGGTATTGAGTATTAATGTTAAGTCGTATTCTTTTCTATTCGCACGAGCATTTATTCTTCTATACTCCGAGCCATCAGTGATATCACTAATGATATTTTCATCGGAACGATTTACTGAAAAGTCTTTCAATTTTTCTGCAAGGTTTTTTTTTTCAAACAAATGAGTTATTTGATTCTCAATATCAAATTCAAAAAAAAAGTGAAAGTCGCTTTTAGTTTCGTTACATGCATTACATCGAATTATTTTGTCATTTTCACCGACATAGAACAAGCATTTTCTGCAATAGTAATGTTTGATAATTTGGCAAGAAGGTGCGATATCTTCAACATACTGAAATAACTTGTATACCGTTTTTGGCATCTTATTATCAACAGGAAGCGCTGCCAGCAACATTCGTAATGCATCCTTCAAGGCAGATTTTGAAAGCATGTGTTTAATATAAAAATTTAACAAATTGTATACACTTTGGTCGACAGACATTTTAGTGTTCTCATACAACGTCTCAATCTTGAAATTTTCCCTCGCATCAATTTCAGCGTCCTCACTTTCACTGTCACGAAATTCACTATCCATATGATTGTCGTCTTTTCTTGTTTCATCATTAGCAGTTGGCAAATAATGAAGATCATTATCATCACTTCCATCGTCGCTATCATTGGATGAAGAGTTTTCATATTTATCCATTCCACTGTGCTGTTCAAATTCATAATGATATAGATCTGAAGTTACATCCTCTACAATATCATCTGTTTCAGCCTTTTGATTATTTTTCAGCACATTATTTGATCTTCGTGCACACCACCTGTTGATTGTCCTCAATGGAATCTAAAAAATTTTTGTAGTTACAAAGTATATGAAATATATTATGAAAAGTAAAAATAAAGAAACCTGATGCATATAAAGACACATGACGCAAAATTTGTAAAAAAGAAATAGTTCAAAAAATATCAATAATATAAATTATATATGAGTAATTCCACGTCATTTCACGTGATTTTAAAAATCGTATGATTTGATTTAGTTGCATTTTTTACGTTTTTGTACGCATCAAATTATGCCTAATCCTGAATTTTGAGCCCTTAATGTTCAAAAGCCATGCACGGAGTTATATAATTCTGAAAATCGCAAAAAAAACAACATGGTAATTTTCTAGTTATCATATCTTTCGATCAAATTGTCGTAATCACGTTTGTCCGGTGGCTATTTTCTTCGTTTTGAGATGCAGTTTTCGAAAAAAATAGAAAATAAAAAAATATTTTTCCCGTTTTTTTCTCAACTTTTGACTTGAATTTTGAATTTTTTAAAAAGCGATATTTTTGATTTTCTCGAAGAAAATATGTTATACTAGGCTATAAAATAAATTCTTGAGCTATAAATGATAGTGGGATTCCAATTTCTTCAATTTTTGAAGCCACTAATGCACATTTTTTTAATCATAAATTCGAGTTTTTTGTGTATTTTGAAATTTTTTACTAAAATTTGAATATACTTGTAAAAAAAATTATGTTCAAATTTTATAATAATCGAAATATATTACAAAAGACTTTCAATTTACATAGGTGGTACAGTAGGGAAATATCAGTTGACCATATACATTAAAATTTTAGTAAAAAATTAAAAATTCACAGAAAACTGAAATTTATGATTTAAAAAATGTGAATTAGTGGCTTCAACAATTGAAGATATTCGAATCCCACTTTCATTTATAGCTCGAAAAATTTGTTTTACAGCCTAGGATAACATATATTTTCTTCGAGAAAATAAAAAATGTCCCTCTAAAAAAATCAAAATTTAAGTTATAAGTTTTGAGAAAAACGAGAAACATATATTTTTTTTATTCCACTATTTTTTTCAAAAACTACATTTCAAAACGAAGAAAATAGCCACCGGACAAACGTGATTACGATAATTTAATCAAGAGATATGATAACTAGAAAATTACCATGTTTTGTTATTTTTTTGCGATTTTCAAAATTTTATATCTCCGTGGCTTTTGAACATTAAAGGTTCAAAATTCAGGATTAGGCATATTTGGATACGTACAAAAACATAAAAAATTCAACTAAATCGAAAAATGCGATTTTTAAAATCACGTGAAATGACGTGTAATTACCCATTTGAACATATATCTATATTTGTTCTCGCGTACCTGAATGTTAGAGTTCGTCTTGTACCGTTTGTATTTTTGAGGGATCGGCGAGGTTTCTTGATCACTATCAGAATTCATATTTGCAATATGACATCGAACTTCACATTGATGATTGTATTTTTAAAAACGAGAAACTTTAGAAAAAGTTTTTATTTTAATATTTTCGATACGATATTACGCGCACGTGGATAGCCAACAAGTTGTATGCATGTGCGAAAATGCCGTATTCCAGTTCTACGACGCATAATTGCGTGTGCGCATGCGCGGTGTTCACGCCGGTGTGCACGAAGTTTAGTAGTGCAGTAGTGTAATATGGCGTCGATGGTGTAAACACGAGCGGCACAAAAAGCGAGAAAAGATTATTTTCAATAGAAATTCGTAGAGTCGTTTCGTGAGTAGCTTAAAAATGAAACTCAATTTTTTGATCCATTGTAATGAAGATAACTCGTTGTGCATCGTCGACGATGACGATGTAATTTTCGATGAGGAAAATCCACCGGTACGCGGGAACTCAGTGAGTTTCGTTTGGTCTGGCAAAAGACTCGATGGTGAAGTGATACAATATTCAGGTAATAATAATAGTGAAACATAATTGTACAAGTCGTTTTTAAATTTATCTGAAAGTTAAATAAATTGCTTATGAATGTATTGAATTTCGAAAAGTTAGGAAAACGTGGTGGCAGTAAATAGAAACACGTGCTTAACCTCTAAGATTTTGATTTTTCAGATGATCTGGCCTTTTTAAAGCGTGAGAGGACAGCTCTCATTAAACAAAAGAAGCAAACCCCCAAAACGTATAAGAATGCCGGAGAAGAAGTCTGCAGAAAAAGAAAGCGATCCCAAAGACAAACATGTACGCCATCCTATGATAACTCTGCTAGAAATACTCGACAACGAAAAAAAAAGTAAGTCTTTTATGCTTTATAAAAATGTTGTTAATATCAAATACTATTTGAATTCCAATTTCTAAATAACTAATATATTAATGTTATAATGTTCGCAGGCCCAAGGAATCAAAGCGGACCGTGACAAAATTGGATCTCAAGCCGTCCAAAAACAAGTGAAAATATTAGTCGCACAGAATAGTGTTGCTGAACAACTGCCCAACGACAAGTCGAGTCATTCCAATGCATCACGGAATACTGGTTCAAAAAAAAAGAGAGAAAAGAGCCCGAGCAAAGACGAATTGAAAAAATCTCTTGTAGAAGCTGAGACTCGCTTAGCTCAATTGAGTAAGTTTTTATGTTATTTTTATTTTTTATGTATATCTGATCTATTTGTTGTATTATTTATTTATATATATATATGAAAAGTTTATCAATTAATCTGACTAATGCGAATGAAACAATTATATAAAATTTAATTGTTACATATGAGGCATTCCACCCCAAACCGGATGGTTTGGAAAATTTTTTTTTTTAATTTCCTTAATTTTTTGGTACTTTTTAGTACCCCCCAAAAGAGCACCGCTCTTTTTTTTATTTTTTGCTTATAACTTCTCGAAAAATGCTCCAAATCGAAAAAGTCATCTGACATGAAATTTTTGTTTTTTCATGTACTTTTCAAAAAAAAATACTTTGAAAATATTTGAAGCGTTTTAAGTGAAGATTTTTGAGTTTTAATTTTTCAATCGTGTTTTGAAAATTGTGTGTACCCTTCGATTTTTGCGAAAATTTTTTATTTTCAACTTATATCCATGTGGGCATTCCATAATTACTATTTTTTTTCGAATTTTCAAAAAAAAGAAAATTTTTTTTTCCTCCAAAAATTAATACAAGTATCGATTTTCGACACTGTATACTCTTTTTCACTTACTTTCAATTAATTCTGATATTTTTTGTTATCGATAAGGATATAAAAATAATAAATTCAAATTGAGTCTATTTATGACCAGTTATAACAAACTTTTTCATTTATTTTCGTGTTTTTTTAAAAAGTTTACATAAACGGCTATTTTGCGAGCTAGAGTATTCCTTAGATAAAATATTACCGTTGCCCTTGGGAATGATTGTATGAAATTTTTGAGTTCCTGTGATGGTCTTAGCTGCATTGTATCTCGAATTTAATTTCTCTTTTGCATCTAAGTAATCTATTTCAGGCGAAAATTTAACATCAATGTTCGGTAAGCTTGCCGTTTGTGATGCCCATTCATACAACCCGTCAGCGGTAGTTATTTGTTCATCAATCGGCCGTTGAAGGCTTGCTCTCGCTGCTTTTCTTTTAATCGTCCCTCCAACGCCATCACATGGCCCTTTACCGTGTGCTGTTGCAAAATAGTGCCACTCAGTTTCTAAATTGAAGTCCTCTTCGTGATAATAAATGTTCACGAAATTTTTATAATTCTTGAACTGTTGCGGTGCACCATCCGAAAAATAGAAAACTTTAGATGCATTGGGTACTAACTTTTTTATAAAATCAGTTACTATCTTCAGGTATACATATACAGCGACAGAGTCATGACTATTGTTGTCAGATATGATAACTAAACTTCGGTGAGTAAGTTCGTTGTTCTGCTTGAAATAAATGACAACAGGAAAAATTGTTGCTTGGTCATTATTGAAATGAAACCCTGGCACTGCATTTTGTATTACAAAAGCATAATTTTCCGCGAAATCGCAAACGGCTAAGGACTCATTATCCTGTAAGAATTCTTTTGATTGTTTCATAAAAGCCGATTGTTGTTTCGCAATAAAATCGTGCGGTAATAAATTTTTCACATGATCACAGAATACTTCGATGAATTCTGATGAGCTCTTGATAATTTTTTCGAGACTGCACCGAGGATTAGATACCCAATACTTATATGTGATATCTTCTAGATCATTTTCATCAAATGCAGTTTCCAATACGTTTCGAAGAATATCAATTCCGGGACAGTCATTGCATTTTAACAAGTAACAATCCATTGATGGATTGGTACATAATATTATTTTTAAGCAATTAGTATAATGCATCAAAGGATCCGCTAAATTGCTAGTTAAAGCTGCCAAACGAGAACCTGTCAAAAAATGAAATGATTATACCGTGTAATTTTGAAATATAATTTTAGTCATTCTTACCTAACATCATCAGTTTGATGTTTTGATGGATAGCACATACACAAACGGTATGAGTGCCACTAGATCCGGCAAGTACGCAATGCACAGGTCTCAAAGAAGCAAAGCTAGAAAATCCTATCAGTTCACTTGGATACTGTTCTTTAAATGTTTGATGCAGTTCTTTTAAATTACATAAGATAAGTCTTTTTTGTACGTGCTCTCTTTGGCCTTCACCTCTTTTTACTGAAACAAAATCTTTTTTGCCGGGCAGATTCACACTAACATCGTCACTCTGATAAAATTCTAAGACCTTGGATTTTTTTTCATCAGTTAAGGGTCGTCCTGAAAGAACCACAATGTATGTAATAATAGGAATAAAAAATCTGTGATAGCAATGCTCTTACTAACGATCACGTTAAGGTCTTTTGGTACAGAAACGGCTACGATCAGAAAGTGATAAAATTTTGTCAGGATTTTGTCTTTAACATCAAATACGTGAACATGATTTTTTTCGAAATTTTCATCTACATAGTTTTCGAGTTATCGAAAGAAAAAATTGTCCTTTTCCTATGAATGTAGCTATAGACTCCATGCATAAGAACGGAAACTTTTTCGTTAATAACTCGATATTTACGAAGACAAATATTTTTTGGGAACTTATATCCGTTTCTTTAATAATAACGAATATTGTTTCCATTTTTGATGCAATTCTGATCATTTTTCGATTTTCTATCTGTTTTACGTGTTAATCAGATAGGGAATCGAATCGGACAATGATCAGAATTGAATAAAAAATGGAAACAATATTCGTTATTATTGACGACATGCAATATTCAAGAACAATACCTTTTTTTTTCTCTGGTATCGACAAGATCCCTTTATTTTCTTTTAAATGTTTTGATACTATTGCCATGTGTTTAGTAACACCCATAACGTCACAAATCCTTTGAATACTCCAATTAGATGGTAAAAGTGTCAAGATTTGTAATTTTTCATTTCGATTAGTACTTGCATCATTTAATTTAGTTTTAAGATTTTCCAGAATGTCTTCGTAATTTAATGAATTCATGTAATAATTAGATTCATCATTAAGACTCAATAAAGTCGCAAAAGTCGAACAAATTTCATTATATTTGCTGCTTAAATAACCTGGATTATTTATTGCGTATTTATTCAAAGGCGTTATATTTAATAACTGCAAAGCTTCATTGACGACAGGTAATTGAGTACCAAGACTCAATTGCGACAAGGTACCAGTAACTTCTTCACTTGACAGTGATTTTAAACCTTAAATAAAAAATAAAGTAATTCAAACCTTCAATATGAAATAAAGTAACAATATTCAAGAATAGTAATCAAAATTTCTGATAAAAAAGATCAAACCTGGAGAAAATGAATTATCAGTGGATATTGATGCAGGTGTCAGAACGCTCTCAGTTTTTTCATTGGAACCACCTTCGACAACGTTATTATCGTCAATATCATCATTCTCAGCAACAAGAACATTGCTATCTTCATTATCACCCTCCACCTCACTCATGTCACTTTCACTACTAATATGATTTGGTGTAGATGATACTGATTTTAAGGAACCCATTCTTTTTCTGCAATATGTGCATAAATAACTGAGACGATTCAAATTCCATGAATCTTGAAATTGTTCGGAAGCGAGCCTTAATCCCTTTTTTACGATGTGATTTTCCAGTTTTAAAGGATTACAGCATTTATGAAATTGGATTTTCGGTTCCATATTAGAATAGAATAATAGTTCAGAACAGAAATTCACAAAACTGAATCAAGTTTCCAACAGTAAATAGTACAACGGAGGTTATGTTGCGAATAAATACACTACGTAACTACAACAGAGGTTATGTTGCGAATAAACACACTACGTAACGGTCGGTATGAAGGAGACCTCTATTCTCCACGGTCGGTATAAAGGAATCATCTGCAGCGCTACCACGTGAGAAAGTTCTTAACATATGTGCGAGTCTTTTGAAATTAAAAAAAATTCGTAGAGACACTATTATATTTAATAGAAAAATACATTGCTAAAAAAAAGTATTATAGAAATAGATTTTCAGATTAATTAAAAAAGAAACACGAAAATAGATGAACTAGTTTGTTATAATTTCTCATAAATAGAATTAACTTAAATTTATTGTTTTTATACCCTCATCGATAACAAACGATATCAGAATAAATTAAAAGTACGTGAAAAAGAGTATACAGTGTCGAAAATCGATACTTTTAAGAGAAAAAAAAATTTTTTTTTTGAAAATTCGAAAAAAAATAGTAATTATGAAATGCCCACGACCGGACCGGGCTTAAAAGTTGTTGAATGAATATGAGTTGAAAATATAAAATTTGCGCGAAAATCGAAGGGTACACACAATTTTAAAAACACGATTGAAAAATTAAAACTCAAATATCTTCACTTAAAACGATTCAAATATTTTCGGTGTATTTTTTTTCGAAAAGTACATGAAAAAATAAAAATTTCATGTCAGATGATCATTTTGATTTGGAGCATTTTTCGAGAAGTTATAAGCGAAAAATCAAAAAAAGAGCGTTTTTTTTAATTTACTGATAACACTCTTTCAGGTGGTACTAAAAAATATATAAAAATTAAGGAAATTAAAAAAAAAAAATTTTCAAACCATCCGGTTTGGGGTGGAATGCCTCATATATTTTATGTTTAAATAATGTATAGCGAAATTCAAAATTAACTGAATCAACAAAGTAATTGTAGAAAAAAAAATTAATACAATTTATATTTCATTTAAAAAATTTAGGAGATGATAAAGAAAAAGAAAATTCGTTTCTTTGTTCATCCGATAATGATGACGAAAAGTCTAAAAATAAAAAGACTGGAGATGAAAAGTCTGATGGAGATGAAAAATCTGGAGATGAAAAGTCTGGAGATGAAAAGTCTGATGGAGATGAAAAATCTGGAGATGAAAAGTCTGGAGATGAAAAGTCTGATGGAGATGAAAAGTCTGACGGGGCTGAAAAATCTGATGGGGATGAAAAGTCTGATGGGGATGAAAAATCTGATGGTGATGAAAAGTCTGATGGAGATGGACAGTCTGAGGACGAACAGTTTGAAGGCGAAAAGTCTGGCGACGAAAAGGTTGACGATGCGATGGCAATAGTCGATGATAAGGTCGAAAATATCAACAAGAATGACCATCCGAATGAGTTAATCGGGAAAAAAGCGAAAGAACCTGTAAGTATAGTAGAAGCCTTTCCATGTTCCATTATTCTTTGTTTTTAAATACATATGGCGTTTAATTTTCTCTGTAATTTATATGAATTTTTCTAGATGGTGCATTTGAAAAACGGGGTCTACTGCAGAAAAGCGATCTACAACGAAGCCATCGTGTCGTGTAACAAACGGACTCAACTCGCAAGGCAGTTGGTAGATGGAATTTTCACTACGCGACATTTACTGAATTGTACGTTGACTGGGAGAAGTCCTAAGGCCCAAGGAAGAGAAAGAGCTCGTGAAAAATTCGTCAGATTGAATTTCGTAGGAAGAACGGCATTACTCGGTAATAGTCGTTTTTTTCATAAGATTTGTCACCGTGTAAGTAGTCAACCAAATATAGTTTGTATTATAACATTAAAATGTTCTAATTTTTCAGAGTTTTGCGACGAATTCGGCCGAAACGCGAAATGGCCAGAAGAATGCCAAAAAACTATTCTCCACGCTATAAGCCAAAAAATTGGGGAAGTGAAGAGGAAACACAAAAAGAACGCCGATTTTCACGCAGATTGTTGAGCTCGTATTTGAAATAATCCTTAAGAAATTTTTAAGTTTTGAAAAATGGAAAATGATATCCGTTAATTTTTTGTTTATTTTGATATTGAGTTTTTGACGATCAGAGAAAAATATCTTTTATTTAATCCTTAAGAAATTTCTAAGTTTTGGAAAATGGAAAATGGTATCCGTTAAATTTTTGTTTATTTTGATATTGAGTTTTTAACGATCAGAGAAAAATATCTTTTATTTAATCCTTAAGATATTTTTAAGTTTTGAAAAATGGAAAATGATATCCGTTAATTTTTTGTTTATTTTGATATCGAGTTTTTGACGATCAGAGAAAAAATCTTTTATTTCGCTTATTTATTTCTTTGTTAGAATATTCTTTGCTTCTGCTTTTATATTAATTATTATAATCAAAGAAAAGAGACTGGATTTTCGTATCTAATTTTTAATAATCTCCTCGTTTTATATACTAAGCTATGTGTAGACCACTAATTCCTATAACACGAATCATAGTGTATAAGAAGCATAAAAGCATAGGAGTCCTGATAAAAAATACGGGTTTGTAGGATATTTAAAAAAAAAGTATTTTTTTACTTTCATGTATAACATATAATTTACCTATAAAAAGAAGACTTTAATTTTCATTGTTATAAAATATATGCATATAAACTATATGCATGCATTCAACGCGTGTATTTTTTGTTATGAATCCGAATTTTTTGCATACAGGAGCTGAGTACAAACATTTTCTAAAGAAATTCGATTAAAAAATTGAATATCATTTCATTTCTATATCTTGTGACGTGGCGTCACATTGATTGGCCCCTCGAGGTTTCAACGGAGGGTCTGCGGCACCTGTAACACAGGAAAAATTGATAATAAATTATTTGAAAA
>JAPYYX010005784.1:0-11084 GCA_030522605.1 Cremastinae sp. B BG-2022a
TTTTTCTTTTTTCAATCGATTCAGGATGATAAACTCTATAGTAGATTTTAAATTCTTTAAAAGTTTAACTACCACGATTTTTCTACATACATCCTTAAAGTCAGGAATATGTTTTTTTTTATTTTCAAAATGTAGACATTCGTTTTTTTTTTTTTTTGAAATTTTTACCATCTCCAATCGATCATCTTCTTCTTCCTCTTCCTCTTCTTCCTCCTCGGTCAACGATTTGTCCTTTATCACGTTATTATTGTAACCGTTGAGAGTGACTAGAAATTTTTGATTGTCGTCGCTCCTTTGGAAAAGCGACATCACGACGCCCATGTGCTCTTCGTTCACCGGATTTGACGCATCTGTCAAATAAAATTGAAATTACAAATAAATAGTTTTATATTTGTTCACAAATTTATTAGATCAATGAAAAACGAAATCGTTATTGTTCCAGAAATTTTTTTTGAAACTAACATTGATTCGTGTGAGCTTTGTCCTTGTCGTCCATTGTGCTAAGTTGTACTTGAATTTTTTCCATAACGAGCCTCTTCGACGCGTTCAGGTGTACCGATAAATTTTTACCGATTTCTCGATTTCCTGGCTGCCTCGAGCGTTTCAGTCTCGGCTTGTTCTCCTGAGAATTTTTTAATCCTCAGTGAAAATTTACAAAAACTTGAAATATTGAACAAAATAATTCTTTCAAAATTTTCTTCTTCCGACTTCCACAATCTAATACTATCGTACTAAATGCTATCACGTTATTTATCATTATTATTATCGATTTTATCAAGGTCAAGGCGCGAAATAAATCGAGTGGTGTTTTATTTTTTTAAACAAAATTTTAATATCCGAATACGTAAATCTTTGTACATATCTTGTTAAAAAAAATTTCTTTTTTTATCTCGCGCGTCTTTTCTATCGTTTTTACTCACCGTGATAACAGGCTCGGGATTTTTTTGACGCACGACCGAGCGGTTGGCCTCAGCGACAGCCCGGAGCAGGAGAGATTGGGTGGCGCGTTTCTGAACGGGTTGAAGAGGTTTGAGTGGCCTCGGAGTGACGATGACCTTGCTGGCGAGGGATTTACCAGCTTCGAGATCCTCGTCGATCGGCGCTGTACTGGTTTCCGTTTTCTTCTCGTCCATCCGGTTCGGGCGTCTTTCGACTTCCGGTTTGCCGACAGCGATGATCCGAGATCGAACCGGACCAACGGGGAAATCCTCGTCGTCCTCGTCTACCTTGAATGCGTCGTTTTTGATCCTGAAAGTGTCATTTTTAAGCTTGAACGAGTCGTTCTTCATTTTAAATCCATCCTTGTTGCCATTGAACTCCTCAGCAACTCCTGCGATTTCTTTACGGTCTAAATTCTTTCCAAAACGACCCCTTATCGGCCCAAGACGACTCTTTACCGCGTTTCGATCGTTTTTCATCGTTACGTCGTCATTTTGCGGCTTTTTCGACATGATCGCGGATTTCGACGTTCCTAGACGATCCTTCACGCTCGTTGTTACTTTTTCTGCGTACTTCGAGAATTTTTTGTCCTCGTTGTACTGATGCGGCCTCGAGTCCGCTATTCGAGGTCCCGAACGTCCTCGCGGACCGCGTGCTCTTGAAAAATCATTTCGATCCTCGCTACGCGGAAAATTTGAATGAGAAAATTCGGTGTTTGGTCTTTTCGCCTCGAAACGATTTTTCGGCTCGAAACTTTTTCGCTGAGATCCAAGACGTGTCTTTATCGAGACTACGGACGTGATTTTTGGCTTGTTCACACAAGATTTCAATTTTTTCGATGTTTCCTCAGTCTCGTCGTCCTCATCTTCATCTTTCGACGGCGTTCGAGCTCGCATTTCGGGTAGACTTTCTTTCGTCCGTTTTTCAGGACGCTCCACGGTGATTTCGGATTGACTCGATACTCGTTTTTGAGACTTGCCAGGTTTTTCGGAAATTTTTTCGGAGGATTTTTCGATGCTTTTCTCCGGAGGTTTGTCCGATGAGTCGATTCGGATAGGGGACGGCCTCCTCTCTTCGCGAACGGAGGTTTTCGCAGTCTCTGATGCTTTTTCCTGGCGCGGTACCTGAGAATTATAATGATTGGTGAATAAATCTTTTATTAATTACGCGTAATTATTAATGAAAAAAATTAATTTTTATTCGCAAAAATTTGATAATTGCACAAGAAATGACTCATCTGTACGAATAATAAATTTTTTATGAAAAAATGTGTCTTGGATAAAAAAGTATTTGTGAGTGAAATCTCTCAAAAAAAGTTTTGTTTTGCATTAACAAAAAATGTTACCACAGTTTCCTCTCGAGTAACCGGAACATCTCCTTTCAGACTCTTTTCACTTTTCTCAGACTTTTCAGACTTTTCAGTAACTTTTTCCACCTTTGTCTGAACTTTTTCTATGCTCTGAGCTTCTTCCTCCGCAGCATTTTTTCTTTTTTTTCGCTCCTCCTCTTGTTTAACGACCACAGCGGGAATAAATTCTCGGGATGATTTTTTCTTAGCCACTGTGACTTTTTGTAGCTTCTTAAGAACCTGATCGTGAAGCCAATCAACAAAGGGACTTGTGCTGTCCTCCAGAAATAAATGAAGGTCCTCGTGCATCTGCTGACGAGTCTTTTTGTTGACAACCATTACAAGAATGTAATCCGGTAATTCCTCGTCATAACGAACTCCGAGCTCCAAGAGTTTTGCTCTTATAGCACTCTAAAAGACGCAAGAATAAAAATTCATGATTTTCTATTTGTTTTTTTTATTTACAAAAGTTTATAAGAAATCTTTTTTAATTTTATTTGCAATTATGAGTAATGAAAACTTTTTAAACATAAACTTCGATCATTAATTAGATATAACGTTTTTAAATAATAAAAGTTTGTTGTTAATCTCGTTCAAAGGCGTTTTACATTTTTTTAATAGTATGAAAGCGTTTTGTTTTGCAAGACTCACCCTCAGCTGGTTCGTAACTTCTATTCCACGAATATCCATTTTATCGAGCTCGTTCGTGTGTTTTTCGAGAGGATTATTCTTCAGATTTTTTCCTTCAACGGGGAATTCTCATTGATACTTTTTTTTTCGAGATCCCGAATATTAAAACCGATAAAAACAATTCAAAATGCAATAACATTGCTCGCCATGTTTTCCTTTTGTACACAGCCAACGATAGTATCGCACAGGAAAAAAAAATCTCATTGATCCTTTTCCGATAAATTTTTAGGTTACTGCAAGAAGCGCCACAATGCACAGAGAAAAACGTGACGAAAATTCGAACTAAAGTGCATTAGAGATACCAGCGCTGTATTTGCAGATTTTCGTGGTGAAAAAAGGAACTAAAAAATTTGAAGCAACGACATACAAAAATACGCGGTAAAAGTTTACAAATGAAATCAAACAAGAGTTGTTTTTACGAAAATTGAGCCGTCTCTGGATAAAGTATAAAAATTTTATTGAAATCAACTGGTTATGATAATTATATCTTGATAAATGAACATACTTTAATTTGATGAATTCTTTTAATTTTGAGGTTAAGCTTGACAGAAGATGGAAAATTCCGATGAGGAGAGCACGAAGGCGGACGAGTCGGCACAGAATACGAGTTTTCAAGTGGAAGAGAGCGAAGAAGAAGAATTCACAGCATCGAAGGCGTTTGTCTTGATTGAAAATGCTTGGCTGAACGAGAAGTTTGCTCCTGAGATATTACCCTACGAGGACGATCTTGTCGACTGCATGCTGCAACAGGTTGACCATATGGAATCGAATATGAAAAATCTGAAGAGAGACGACTTGAGACTCTTTATCCACAAAATGGAGTTACAGCGAATAAGATTCGTAATATCGAGTTATTTACGACTCCGTCTTGAGAAAATCGAGCGCTACGTTCTCCACATTTTATCCGAAGAGGCAGAACGAGAGCCGGAAAGATCTTATTTGAGTCCCGGTGAGCTGAAATTTGCCAAGGACTACCTCGCATCTATGGAAACGCTCTTCAGAACTGTTGCGTTGCGTCATATGCCATGGAACTTCAAAGAATTTGAAGTAAATTCAATGTTGGCCAAGCCGAATTTGCATGCTCACGTTTTTGTTCGAGCGATTAAAAAAGTCGAGGGAGTCATAATTCCTGGGACTCTTGATCAGGAGGTGACTTTCGAGGCCGGCTCGCAGCACATCATTCAATATAAAGCTGTTGCTGATTTGGTCAAGAGCGGTGCGGTTCAATTGATTTAGAATTTTTTAATATTAGATTGATATTTCCATTCCTTGCACTTGTAAATAGAAGTCTTTCATACTGTATTTTCTGGAAAAGAATTTTTGCAACTATTTTGTATGACAAAATAAAAAATGTAATGAGATTACAAAAATCAAATAAATATTTTGTATAAAACTGCGAATCTATTTTTTTTAAATTATTTTCCGCAATCAAACATCACTAGCGACATCTCAAATAAACACCGGCCCCTTGTACTAAAAATCTTGCTCCAATTGGATTCAGTTTTTTGTTAGAGAAAAATCGAAACAATACAAACACCAGATTAATACTGAAAATTCGTGAGTACGATAAATATAACAATTATTTTTATCTATTAAAATATACGAACTTAACAAGCAATAATTGTCATTGCTTGTAGATATAGAAAAAACATGTCAAAGTTGGTATAACCTAAAAAATAGTTAACATAACCTATGTAATTTATTAATAAAATCCAAAAAATGATTGTTATTAATATCAATACATGTATTAATAGTAAAATTATTAATTTTACATATTAAAAAGTGAGATTGAACTCATGCACTGATATGACTGTAAAAAAATTACTAAATACATTTAGCAAAACACAAGACTACCCAAAACGAATGACAAAAAATTTCGATTATTTCAGGAAAGATGACTATTCTTCGAGGCTTAGGGTCTCTTCAAAGACTCCTGAGCTCCACCGTGAAAAATTCCTACCGAAATTTTGCGAGTCTGCCTCCCGAAGCAATTGTTTTTCCAGATCCGGAAATGGTAGTTTGCTGGCACCCGGAGAAAGAATTTCCCTACGAGTGCTCTAAACCGCTGCCAGAACCTAGACCACCGGTTTATTCAATTTTAAAGGCTGACGAGAGAGAAGCAAGATCTGTTTACGCGAGAAAACGATCGAATCTGGAGATTGCACAGGAATGCGCCAAAATAACTTACACCACGATGCATCCTTGGTTCCCAAGAGCTAGAGACAAAAAAGCCAAGAAAACTAAACCAGACAGACGTTATTTGTAATATTTAACAAATGGAATACATGTTATCAGTGTATTTATTCAATCGTATGTACAAAATACACAAGTCAAAGATAAATTTATTTGGTATTGTCCTGTCAATAATCTCCTATAGCTCAATTTTTTTTCACATCATTCTGAATAAAATAAAAATCTCTGAAAAATCATAATCTTCAAATATTTCCTCTTAGAAAACGTAATTATACATAAAAATAATTATCTAGTTACAGTTTCCCCTAAAAAAATGCCCTATTAAGTTTACAGAATGACGTTCCTGGGAAAAAGTTGACGTTCTCCTTCGAACATGAAAATTTGCATGGACTTGTAGAGCAAAAATTTTCCAAGAGCTTGTTTTTCTTGAGTCGACATAGTCGACGTGTATCCATAGTAAGTTCCCTGTACGCAATTCGTCAGATGAGTTGTGCCAAGAGCTTCGATCATCGCTGCTTCCCTGCTGCAGGCCTCCTCGTTCATCGTATGCGAAAAAATGACAAAAAAGCCAAGAAAACTAAACCAGACAGACGTTATTTGTAATATTTAACAATTGGAATACATGTTATCAGTGTATTTATTCAATCTATGTACAAAATACACAAGTCAAAGAAAAATTTATTTGGTATTGTCCTGTCAATAATCTTCTATAGCTCAATTTTTGTTCACATCATTCTGAATAAAATAAAAATCTCTGAAAAATCATAATCTTCAAATATTTCCTCTTAGAAAACGTAATTATACATAAAAATAATTATCTAGTCCCCTAAAAAAATGCCCTATTAAGAAAATACCCTAAGAGTTTACAGAATAACGTTCCTGGGAAAAAGTTGACGTTCTCCTTCGAACATGAAAATTTGCATGGACTTGTAGAGCAAAAATTTTCCAAGTGCTTGTTTTTCTTGAGTCGACATAGTCGACGTGTATCCATAGTAAGTTCCCTGTACGCAATTCGTCAGATGAGATGTGCCAAGAGCTTCGATCATCGCGGCTTCCCTGCTGCAAGCCTCCTCGTTCATCGTATGCGAAAAAATGTGAAGACAAACAACACCCAGCCCATTTTTCCATATATCGAGAATCCTGCGTATTTTTCTACTCAGATTTTCTTCGTCTCTCGGATTCGACCAGGCATTAAACGCATCGTAAAGATGAGCGACTGGTCGCGCCGCTTTTCCTTTTCCAACATAAAAAACAGCAGCTAAAAACTTTCGCCATTTCTCCTCGAGGCTCAAATTGACTCCGCAACGTGGCAAGTCGGTCGTTATCCTCGGATCGAGCAAGAGATAACAGAACGAAGTTTTTGAAATTCCTCCACGATATTTTCTTGTTGAATTCGCTACGGAGTATTCAGTAAATGACTTTTCCTCTAAATCTCGATAAAATTCTAGTCTCTCGATAAAATCCGTCATCAACAACAGATCCGGAAGTTTGCTCTCTAAATTTTTATCCACCGGATTTCCTTCGTCCCTCATTGAAATTTCGTCTCTGACATTTTCCTCTACTCGATTATTTCCTCTCTTCTCTCGGTACTCGAGTCTCCATAATCGTTTCAAGTAAACATTGAAAGTTGTCTTCGTTATCGGTCCAGGCGCTTCGCCAAGGGAGCGCAATTTTTCTTGCAATTCGTGTTTGTCGTAATGCATTCCGGATTTCGCGATCATGCTCGAGGTCACCGAACATCTTGAGGATACTTCGCTCGGAGCGATCGAGAGCTCACCTATAAAAAAATGATATAAAATAAAACAATAATAAATAACAATCGATGGTACATACTTGTACGTAGTTATAAAATTATTTTACCAAAACGATTGATCCACGATGCTTCTTCTTTTGCCCGATCCATGTCCCCTTGCTGATTTCTATTGTACAAAGAAAATTGATTTTAATGGAGAAAATTTAAAGATCAAGAGTAATGATACGTCAAGAAACAAGCTGAATTTATCGATGCATGACGCATTGCAAATAAACTTTATCTAATACCTTATCTTTATTTTGTAACGAAAAAAAAAATACTTACGAGATAGATATGACACGTAAATGGCGTTCAAGAAAAGCCACACCTTTTTCTTGGTCCTCATACGTGTACTCTTCGTCCACACTGACGAAGGACTCGGAAGGAGACCTGAAAAAAAGTATGATCCACAATTTTATTTTATTTTACTTTTATCAGCGATAAAAGTAAAATTATTTAATTCCATGTAATTCAAGAAAATCGTGCAAATAAAAATTACCAATAAAAAATTGAGCCAGGCATAGTCTCGTTAAATTCGCAATTCATCGTCGATTCGTCGCTTGGATTTTTTACAGTTTCAGTTGAATTATCAAGCATGGAATCCTCTAGTATGGAAATCGAGGCCGGAGGACTTTCGCATCGTATTTTTGAAGCTTCTTCGATTTCATCCAAGATCTCGCTTTCATATTCGTTTGATGTTCTTTGATGATACGACAATGAGATTGGATTCGAAGATCCTGGACTTTCGAAATGGTGTTCAATTTTTTTTTCGTTCTTTTTTGGAGTAAGCATCTTCGAGTCAGTCGCAATAGTTTTTTCCATTTTCGAACTATTGTCCAATCGCTCGTCCAATCTCACCACGATATTCTTGTCGTAATTCTTCTGATAGCTCGTTTTTTCTGACTCTAAATAATTTTCCATTCCATTCAAACGACTGCACTTTTTTCTCTTAGGTGTCGAATTAACACTTTTGATCCGACCATTCGGAGTTTTTGAATTTTTCGATGGCGGAGTGTATTCATACTGTTGATTCTGTTCATCAATTTTTTTATAGCCACTACCAAACGCCTTTGGAGTTTTGTCCTTAATCGATTTTAATCGACAATTCGGAGACTTGCTGATTATCGACGTCTCAGCCAAGATTTTTCCGCGCGAAAAATCGTTTTTCTCCTTTTTTAGATTTTCTTTAGCAGTCTTTATATTTTTCAAATTATTTAACAAAATATCTTCACTCGTGTTGTCGCTGGACAGGGAATTAGATAATCTTCGAATTATTTTTCCAACTAGATATTTTTCCTGTTTATCGGTTTTCCTTATAATATCCAATTCCGGAGTTTTTGTTTCTTTTTCGTTCTTCCGATTACGACGAATCGTAACATTACTCGTTTTCAAACGTTCGCAATTGAGATTTTTGTCTTTGTGAATTGAATTTGAAATCTTCGGATTTTCAGGAGTTGTTTCGTCCGGTTTTGATGAAATTTCACGCAGCTTATTAGAATTAACATACTCTGCGACGACATTTCCTTTATTGACTAGAATTTTATCTGAAAAAGACGAAAAAAAAAAAGAATTAATATTTTGTGCCCACTTTTCAAAAAATCAAAAAAAATCCCTCAAATGTGGATTATTTGTGAATATATTTCAAAATTCTCGTCCTCGTTCAAAAAAATAATCAAAAAATTATTCAGTGATAGAATGAAAAAAACCAAATTTTTAAAATCTCACCGAGCGTTAATTTGAATTTTGGCGATTCGTCTTCTTCCTCGTTCTGTCCTCCACAATATTTAGCGAGTACAGAAACCACATCGTAGAAAGCTCCGTCAAAGGCATAATGAAAGGGACTGCGTTTTTCATCGTCAAGACTCAGCGGATCTCCGCCGTTGGCCAATAAGAGTTCCAAAATTGAACTCCGCCCCCAGGCAGCTGCTACGTGAACAGGCGTCATTCCATCAACGGCCTTTACATTAGGATCTCCACCATGGCGAAGAAAGAGTTTCGTAACGCGTTCCGCGAATTCTTCACACTCGTTACCAATTACAAGGTGAAAAGGAGAAACTCCGTGGCTCGGAATGAGCACGTTCGGATTCGCATCTTTGACGGAGAGAAGAGTTTCGACTTGTCTGAGAAAAAGAAAATTATTTTTTACCACGGAAATCACCTTATTGCGTTCATATTAGATTTGTTAAACTCAAATTCATTTTTTCAGGCTTTAACCTCACTTTTTAGCTAAAAATCGTTTTTTCCATATTTGAAAATGTATGTAACATTTTTTCGAAGTTTAGAAGCAAATACCGACCTCAAGTCGTTGTCCTCGAGACCGTCGAGTAACGAGGAAGCGAGAAAAAGTCCGCCCCGAGATTTCTGCATCGACATTTTTCACAACAATCTTGGGGCAACAATCACATATCGACGACTATAAACACTTTTCGAATATGTACAAAGTTATCCACTCGAAGATTTCTGTTTACTTGTGTCCTCTTCAAGGTCATGTTTATTTTCAAATTTTACTCTCTTCTCGTGAAATTTGGTTTTTCCAGCTTGAAATCTTGACGAATAATGAAATTTTCACGAATAATACACAGTTGTGTGTAAACATCAAGTAGTTTTATTGTTGACTTCTATTGAGATTGCATTTCAATATTTTTCTTTTTTCAATGGGTTTTAAAATCTCTGAAAAGTAAGAAATACAATCAACAATTATATAATTCTTTTTTTTTCAAATCAACTTATTTTGCACCGAGGAGATAATTAGATTTTTATAAACATTTTCGATTCAAACAACTTTTTTTTTCGAATATTTTGTTAGTACTGGTTAGCGCCGTTCGTCGTTCAACGTTCGTGGCGCTGCTATCGATGGTTTGATAGTTCCAATTTTTGCCACACGGACTTCACGAGCCGCAGCGCTGTTTACGCTGCAGATTACAACTTTTGAAGCGATCTGTACACACCCCGAATGTCATAATCAGCTGATCGGGTGCTCCAATATGTAATACGATCTTGTCAGTGCTTTGCGAGATGTTTTGTATTTTTTTCAGTAACAACAAACTCGGGACAATAACAATGATTCACTTCGAAAAACTCAAAGACATTTGATCATCCTAAAAAATGAACAAAAATATGAATTCACCGACGAAACTGACGGAGTTCGCTCCGCTTAGTCCAATTGAGAATAATCAGCCCGTCGTTGCTTCGCTCTTTTCAAAATTCTTCGGATTTGGCAAAAGTATAATCAAGATTGATTTATCCATAATAAACTTTACTTTTTCTTTATTGTTTATCGTTAATAAACAAAAGACTGGAAAATTTTGAGGTTATGTCGCATTGTTTAATTCTGCTTGTTCTTATTGTCGCGAACAACTGTCAGATCGATGTTTTCTTCACGGATTATCATTGTTTATTTTAAATTTGATTAATATCAAAGAAATGTTTTCAGGTTCTGGAAATGAGGCTGCAGCAACTTCTTCGCCAAACGCTGATGAACGAAGTTCCTCCGGTGATTCAGAATCCTGGAAACAAATGGACGATACAGAAAAATCCCAGGATTCCTCTCGTGACGATGAAACAGCCAACATCAGTTATTCCCTGGATGCTTCGGAAGGACGGAGCTTGCCCAATGTCTTAAAAAGAATAAGCAATATCGTTGCTCTCAGAAGTGACGTAAGATATTACTCCAGATATATATAATATTTAATAATTCAGAGACAGCTGCTTAATCTTTTTGCTGTCTCGCAAGAGTACCACGTCCCAACCCAAAGTTAATGTGAAAATTACTAACGCTATCAACTCAAAATTTCTAATATAATGGTGGTTGTATCACCGAAGTCGATTTTGTCAGAATTTGTTGAAATTTTACACAAATGTTCTTTAATATCATATGGACAAATGTGTAAAATTTTAATGAGATCTACCGTGTAGAAAGGGAGATATGTATTTTTGAAAATTGCAGTTTTTCGTGATCTTCCATAAGAGCCCACGTTAAATGTTGAAATTTTCAGTAATAAATATCTTTATTTCTGCACGGTGGAACGCACTCAAATTTTGCACACGTTTTCCTATGATATTCGCGAACATCTGTGTAAAATTTGAACAAATTCTGACGAAAAACAAAGTTTTTATGAGTTT
>JAPYYX010005787.1:0-10235 GCA_030522605.1 Cremastinae sp. B BG-2022a
GATCTTAAACTTCAAAATAAAAAATTAGTATTGTGTGATTTTATTCATAATAATTGTTCACTATCAAAAATTAAAAATGTGTAAAAAACCGCTTTGCCCAACAAGGGGGCCTAAAGCCGGTAAGCCGTTCGGGCAAAGCGGGTAAGTACAATAAACTTTACAAATCTGCGTACATATTAATGTCCTTAAAGATTATTGTTGAAACGTTAATTAAACTTAATATTATCATTAAAAATAACCTCCGTACAACAATTTTTTACTTATTTTATCAGCCTCATTGAAGGTCTCAATGATATAAATGATCATCACATTAACTTGTTTTAATTTGATTCATTTTTTGATATTTTTTGATTGATAAAGTAATAAATGATTAAATTATTAGACTCGTTAACCTCGATTACCTTGTCTCCCAGACCATTGTTCATAAAATGAAATTCCACTTATAGAAGTTTTGCAGTCCCACTAATAGAGGTTTTTTGGTTCGAAGGTGCCGGGACCTGAGTATGAGTCTCAGTTATAGAGGTTTCCCACTTATCCAGGTTTCACTGTATATCACTTTATATCGATGTCAATAACCGAATGAAATCTTGGCTCGTGCTCGAGAATTAAAATTTCCAAAAATTCAGGCCTTGAATAAAAATAATAATCGGTCACAATATTTGTCACTCGGATTTAGATGTATCGATATTCGGACGAGATGAATCTCCGGGGCATCGACACTTGGCTCGTGTTCGAGAATAAGGATGAGAAAAGAGAGAAGAATGCCGGAGTGAGATATTCCTCGTGACTCTAGAAGGAAGATATTCTCATCTCGAGAGTTGTCACGTCAATGAGACGAGAGTTCACAGCTCGACCTTGCCGAAATAAATTTCTTCACTTTCTCATTGCTCGGTTATAGTTATGGTTATAAACACGCATGAGCATTTTTGTTCATCTTCATTTTTTATTTCCGAAGATGAGACGAGAGGTTTTCGACGTAAAATCGTTTGACCCCCGCTGCGACCAGATCGCACGAGATCGTTCCTCGAGGGGTGAAAAAGAATGGACTATAAAATTTTCTCGTCAAGGAAAAAAAAAGGAATAAAATATCGAGACGTGACCAGACGGATAACTCTTTTTTAGCCGAGCACAAAGGATCGAGAGAAAAAATTCAGGAGCTCGGAAAAGAGCGAAAACATTTTTTTTCTGCTCATATGAATTTTTTCGCTACCTTGCTTACACTTCGGAGCCGAGTCGGACGTGACTAAAAAGGTCCAGAGCGAGAAAAAAGGAGCCTCGAAAGGATTTAAAAAAATTCAACGAGACACAAGTCGCCGAGATCTCTCAATAATATCTTCGGCTCGAGAATTCTTCGTACAAGAATGCAATCTTCATAAAACTGCTACCGTCGACTCTAACCGCCCACAAATTTGAGTTACCATCTTGCACAATATTCTACAAAATATAAAATACAAATAAACCGTGAAAAATTTTTTTCCAACGATTTTAATGAATCGCAAAAAGGATCCGAGAATGAAATTTCGGGCTAAACAATGCGAGACAATTAATATATATCACGAAATAACGACAAAATTTGAGATCCGACGTCCTGGTCGCTGCGTGACTAATTGTTTATTTGGCCACTTCTTCGACTTATTCTCTCATAATCGTTCTCGGGTTATTTCGTTTTTCTTGCGCGATCCTGAGCGGACCGATTTTAAAGACGTGAAATACTCCGGAGAAGCTCTCTTAATCGTGAAACGAACGGAAAAGAAGCGAGAGAGAGAAATGAGAGTGAGAGAGAGAGAGAGAGAGAGAGAGAGAGAGAGAGAGGAGAATGAACGCGGGGATGATGTTGGAGAAGGCACCGCGGCAAAAGACTCGACGAAACGAGCTCGCTCGATCGTTCAGTCGTCGAGAGCTCACGCACACGGATTCACAAGTGTATACGGACATTGGCGAATGCTCGTCTACGTATAAACATATAGACATATAAATACAGAAACTTACACAAACTTAGACAACGAGTTCTTCGCGGTCCACGGGCGCGAGCCGGAGATCCCTCAAGACCACCAACGTAGACGTGGAAGCAGCCTCTCGAGCACCACTAAACTATTATGGAGCATTCGTGAGAGAGCACACAAATACTCGGTACACATACCCACGTACTTTTGTGTATTTACTAAGATTTAAGTACGACCGACAAAACGCGACCTTTTCCCATCCAGCCAAACAAGTTGCCCATTTCTCTCAATGTTTCCCATTTGTCGCGGGGCGAACGATACGTCCGTGCTCCAATTTCTTGGAGGAGGACTCGGTGAGACGAGCGTATGATATTTTTGTGGTATTTCATTGACGTGTTTTGGTTGTAGACGTCAAAATCTGGTTTTAACGTGATGTTTAAGTGATTCGATCGGTAAAAATCCCGCTGCACGTTTTTCTCTGTTAAAAAAGACATTTTTGCGAAAAAAGAGTTAGGCGTTGCTCTCCTATACCAATAGTGAATAACGTGTAACTTTTATTTTTTCCAAAGTATCGAAATTTTTAAAGAAAAAAGTGAATCCGTTTTGCATTTGTCTCTGTTGCACTCAAATATAGGACTTAAACATCCACTTAAAAACAAAAGTTCTAATTATATTTAAAATGATAAAATTTTGAATTAAATGTCTGTATCTGAAGATATTGAAACGATTGTAAAAAATTGAGATGACGTTTTTTACTCCATTCAAATCATCTTGGAGCCACCAAAATGATCACCAAAAAAATAATTCCAATCAATCCAGTTTGATAAAATGTTACAAAAATTTAGCTTTCAGTGTATTAGTATAAAATCCTCAATTGCCCATTAATGAAAAATTTCTCTTATCCAAACGATCCCAAGAGAATTTAAATTTGTGGTATTCATTGACATTTTTTGGTTGTAGACGTCAAAATCTGATTTTAGAAACAAAAGTTCTAAATGTATTTAAGATGATAAAATTAAATGTCTGTATCTGAAAGTATTGAAACAATTACAAAAAAATTAAGACAATGACATTTTTTACTCCATTCAAATCATTTTGGAGCAAAAATCACCGAAAAAATAATTCCAATCAATCCAGTTTGATAAAAAGTTACAAAAATTTGGCTCTCAGTGTATTAGCATAAAATCCTCAATTGCCATGAAAAATTTCTCTTATCCAAACGATCCCAAGAGAATTTAAATTTGTGGCATTCATTGACATGTTTTGAGTGTAGACGTCAAAATCTGATTTTAGAAACAAAAGTTCTAAATATATTTAAAATGATACAATTTTGAATTAAATGTCTGTATCTGAAAATACTGAAATAATTACAAAAAATTGAGATAATGTCATTTTTTACTCCATTCAAATCATTTTGGAGCAAAAATTGAAATGTATCAAAAATGTGACTTCCAGTGTAGAATTAGCATAAAATCCTCAATTGCCCATTAATGAAAAATTTCTCTTATCCAAACCGATCCCAAGAGAATTTAAATAATTTCTGGGAGCACTAAACGATTCAGAGGACGGATAACTCTGAAAATATGAGTAGCAAGTATTTACAGATTAGAAACAAAAAAGGAGCAGCGATCGAAGAGCTTGAACTACTCCCATTAAGGAATTAGTAAGATGATAGACCCGTCAATGACGTCGTAGGAGGGAGAGAAGACAACACACACAGAGAGAGAGAGCGGATACGACTCAGAAAAATGAAAAAGCAAGAAAGCGGAAGAGAGCTCTGGGCCCTGGGACCTGGGACCAGCCTCGAACTGACTCTTCGTACTCTCGAGGGTGCGACGGAGACAGCGACACCGACAGATACGAGGAGAAAAGATCGCTCCTTGCGCAAGCGAGAAAAAGAGGAGAGAAAAATCGTGAGAAGAGGGGGAAAGATGAAAAAAAAAACAAGCTGAGAGAGCCTGACCCATAAAAACGTCAAACTTCCCTTAACCTAGAGAAACGTCTTCATCACGATCCGAGCTCTCTCTCTCTCGTCTCGTTCAGGAACGAGCTCTCGCTCTTTTTCTCTCGTATCTCCCGAACGCTGCTCCCGCTGCGGGCAAACTCTTCTTTCTATACACAAGCGCGTCTCATACGTTCCTCAAAGTTCCTCGAACCGAGAACGAAAAAGATCATCCACGGAGGATTTTTTCCCAAAGTCGACTCTCGAGTTTTTTTGTTCACCGAGAAAATAAACTCCGGACAAATATCCTCGAATACAAATGATAAAATATTCATCAAACACTTTAAACGTCGCGCGATAATTATTGTTTGTATAATGGCTAAAAATAAAGAGAAATATAAATTGAATTCGCGAGACGCTCCGAGAACGAACGACGAACAAATTTAATATCGAGTATTGCTGAAGCCGAGTCAGTTTTAATTATTTGCGAGCTCTTATCTTTAATATAGGTGTAATTAGAGCGGCCTAATGAGCCTCGAGCAAAAAGGCCTAGCGATAAAAGTTTAAGCGCAACGTTTAAATCCTGAGAGAGTTGTAAAGCGAGGCGTGTGCACCCACACGTGTAGAAAATGAATAAAAAAAAGAAAACGAGGAGAGGAACGTACGAGCACACAGTTTTGTACATATTTAGAGAAATGTGTGAGGCAACTGGAGAAGTAAAGGCTGGAAAATCCAGTCGGACTCGCAGACAGTTCTCTCCTTGAGCGAGCGATATCGCGTGTGTGAGTCCACCTCGCTGCTCCGTATACACATGTCAAACGTATTGGTGAACGTTCACTCTTTATATATGTCTGTATATATTTGACGTCCACGTTAATAAAGAAGTCAACGTTTTAATACCGTCGAGTCGAGGGCCACAACAGCAAACACCACACACGAGTCGCCGAACGTTTCTCTTCTTCTTTTTTCTTCATCTCTTTTTCTTGCACTCCGACTCTTCCCGATTTTTTTTGTTAATGAACGCTTTTTTTCAAAAGCTCTCAAGCTCGGGCAAAAAAAATATTTTAATTGTTTATAAATTAAAAATTTTTCGTTCGACTCAGCTCACATTTTTGCAAATTTTTTGACCAACGATATACGAATTTGACGATCACAAAAAATAATTCCAAACATACAGAAGTCAATAAAAAATATTTCATCAATAGAAATGAGATTTTATAAGATTAAGATTTTAAATATTACACAATATTTGAAACTGATTAAATTTGAAATTACCGAAGACATAATACAAACATCGAAAATGATTGAAAGTGTAAATACATGAAATGTGTATTTGAAAAAAAAAACATTGGGAATAATCTCTATGATTGTCCAAAGTTACCTGTCAAAAAAAAATTATGAGTAGTTAACAAAATGCATACAAAAATGCTCAAGAAGGATATGTGAATTCGTAATATTGTTGTAAACATATAGAACGAGTGTTGAAACACAGAATCTGTGCGAAACACATAAAAACTGATGAAGCGCATAATAACAAATAAGAAAATTCACTACTGAGTCATTTTGAGTTTCAATATTTTGTCGCGGATATTTTGTTGCGGATATTTTGTCCGCGGATCAAACATTATTTTAATTGTTTCAAAATAAAAAATTTTTCGTTCAATTCAGCTCACATTTTTGCCAATTTTTTGATCCACGATATACGAATTTGACGATCACAAAAAATAATTCCAAACATAAAGAAGTCAACGTTTTAATACCGTCGAGTCGAGAGCCACAAACACCACACACGAGTCGCCGAACGTTTTTCTCTTCTTATTCTTTTTTTTCTTCATCTCTTTTTCTTGCACTCCGACTCTTCCCGATTTTTTTTGTTAATGAACGCTTTATTTCAAAAACTCTCAAGCTCGGACAAAAAAATTAATTTAATTGTTTGTGAATTAAAAATTTTTCATTAAATTCAGCTCACATTTTTGCCAATTTTTTGACCAATGATTTACGAAACTGACGATCACAAAAAATAATTCCAAACGGCCTGGTTGTATGTAGATTCAATTTACAACGATCTTTAAATAGACTCGTGTCCCGATGTGAAAAAGGAAGATGCGAGCTTGTAATTAAATCGTGCAATCAACCGGCTAATTTGTCCTCGAGGATAAATATCCCCGAGCCGAGAGCTAAAAAAAAGCGTTTCGACACTTCTCGAACTTGGTCTCCGAGTAAGCGCAATTTTATTTTTTAATATCCTTATTATCTCTAATATCCTAATAATCCATTAATAAGTATTCAGGAGACAGAAGAAAGAGAACGTGACATTAAAATTGCCCGGGAGAGTCTCATCGATGCAATTTATGTTCACGATAATTTTCAGCTTGCGTTTTTTATTATTTTTCTTCCCTCTTTTCGCGTCTCCTCGGATGCTCGCAACGATCGAAACCAGGGGAATCGGCACGAGCTTACGGAAGAGCCTCCATGTCCCAACAAATTGGCCCGAACGGGCGCATGTAACTGAGGAAAAAAAAAGAAAAGGAAAACGCGATGTGTATACGCGAAGACACGCATACGCGTCAATGTCCTTTAAACTCTCGTCATATCGTGTCCGGAGCGATCGAATGACCGGTTTCGCATATCGATGTGTGCACGCACACGTCAAAAAATGAGCGTGTGCCCCGTGAGACGAGCGAGAGATTAACGATCCCAGCTTCCAGGCTCATATTCGCATTTTTAATTTAATTTTTCTAAATCCCAGGATCATTTTTCCACTATCCGGGACTTTCACTGTATATCGTCACGCGTTATTTTCGTAAAAATCTTTCGTAAAACTTCAATGAGGATATAATTGAAGAATTAGACGACTAAAATGTAATTTAAGCGTGTATCCGAGCCGTCTGTATCGCTCGCTGAAATCAGCGGAGCGACAGACCGTTGGCTCGTCAACGTCGCGGGTGACGTAAACCGAGTCCAACACATGGGCAAAGCTCTGCTATAATATTCTTATGGGGCGTTCAACGTCGATTCGCTCATCTTTTTTAATCTTCGTATCTCGAGAATGATAATAAAAAAATCACATAAATTCATAGATCTCGAATCTCAAAATCAAATAATTTTCTTAAATTCAACTTATAATAAAATACAAAAATTGAAACAACCTAAAAATTCACAAATTAATTGATCAAATTTGCAATTCGCAATGCCAAGAACGTAAAAAAAAATTGCATAAAAGTTGGTGCAAATTCGCGAAAACACAACGTCGATTCGCTCATCTTTTTTAATCTTCCTATCTCCCGAATAATAATAAAATCACATAAATTCATAGATCTCGAATCTCAAAATCAAATAATTTTCTTACATTCAACTTATAATAAAATAATAAAATACAAAAATTGAAAAAAGCTAAAAATTCATAAATTAATTAATCAAATTCACAAATCGCAACGTCGAGAATGCAAAAAAAAATTGCATAAAATTGTTGGTGCAAATTCGCGAAAACACAACGTCGATTCGCTTATCTTTTTTAATCTTCCTATCTTCAGAATGATAATAAAAAAATCACATAAATTCATAGATCTCGAATCTCAAAATCAAATAATTTTCTTACATTCAACTTACAATAAAATAAAAAAATCGAAACAACCTAAAAATTCACAAAAATCAATTGATGAAATTCACAAAATTCCCAACTCCAAGAACGTAAAAAAAAAATTGCATAAAAGTTGGTGCAAATTCGCGAAAACACTTGTACGAGGGAGGTCGAGAGAGGAAAAGCTGTACGAGCGGGTGTAAAGGAGTCAAGTGCGTGTTGAGTATGAAAAAAAAGGAGCGCGTGTATGAAAGGAGGCGTGCATGTAGTGTGTACGAAGAGGATCGAGGAGGGAGGGAGGGGGAGGTAGGTATAAGGAAAGAGGGGTGGCTGATGGCGAGAGGAGGACGCGGACCACCCACACCGTGTGCCAGGGACCACCGTGGTAGCCCACTGGCATACATTAGGCGCGCTTCGTGTGTGCCGTGGCTCCCCGAAAACTATACTCCCTGACCCCTTTCCACCTCCTCCGCTTCTTCCCAATCTCTAACTTCTTTCACCGTCTCTCTCTCTCTCTCTCTCTCGGTCTCTCCTCTTCGCTCCTCCTTTTCGATTCGACGTCTCTCTTTCTCTCCGAGTTCTCTCATTCACTCGTATCAAAACTCTCTCTTCACTCTCTTTTTCTCTCCTCTTTATCGCTCCTCGTCTTTCCTCCGACAATTCGCTACTCCGTGCGCTCCTTTACTCCTCCTTGGTACCGATGCTGACACTACTAACATTGGATGTTTTTAATTTAGGGACTCGGACCCTTGTACTTATTTTATTTTGATGATTATTGAAATTGGATCATGCTGATTTTTTTATCATTTTTAGTGATTGTTTTAGGGGCAGTGGTATAATTGCATTTATTGCTACGAGGACATTTTTATTTTACAGGTATTCATTATAATTATTTTACATACTGTTGTGAATTTTTTAATTTTGTTTATTTTTTTCGTTATTTCTGTTCTGTTTCGATTTTTTTATTAATTTTAGTGATTGTTTTAGTGGCAGTGGTATAATTGCATTTATTGCCACGAGGACATTTTTATTTTTTTATTTTAATACAGGTATTTATTATAAATTATAATTATTTTACATACTGTTGTGAATTTTTTAATTTTGTTTATTATTTTCGTTATTTCTGCTCTGTTTCGATTTTTTTATCATTTTTAGTGATTGTTTTAGTGGCAGTGGTATAATTGCATTTATTGCCACGAGGACATTTTTATTTAAATGCAAATACTTATTATAATTATTTTACATACTGTTGTGAATTTTTTAATTTCATTCACCTTTGTTTTAATTTCTGTTCTGTTTCGATAATATTTCTGTTAGATTCTCTGCAATTTGAGTACATCGGATGATTGTTTTATTTATTTTATTATTAATTATTTTCTGCGTTATCATTTCAATACCAACGTCCGCTCGGAAGAAGGAAATAAGAGAGAGCTCTCCGGGGCTGTTAAGTATTTTGATAGAGTCGACACCCGTTTAATTAGCATTCGATACGGCTCAGTGCAATACGGGAGCAGTCTCGCGATATATCCCGTCAAGAAGAAGAGACGAACAACGAATCGGTTATGTCGTCGTTGCCAACTCGCTTCTTCTCTTCATCGATCGAGTTTATTTTTTGCACACACGATCATCGCATTCGATTTTCACTTTTTTTTTCAATCAACGTTTTCTTTACAATAAAAAAATAAAATTTTATTTATTTTAATCGCACATGCTAAATATTTACATATAATTACGTCTCTCAATTATGAACAAAGAATGTTTGTCCGTCGAATGATCGGTGACGCCAAAAGTGATAAATAAAAATTGTTCTTACTCAACACGCGAGAATTTTTGTATTCTATTCGCTCGATGTTTTTTATGGATTATTTTTTATTTCGTCGTGAACGAGAGTAGTGATCGGGGTCAATATTCATCAAGGAGGCACATCACGTACGATCAATCTCACAATTTCATAAATTTTTCATAAATACCACGAGGATCATTACATTTATACAGTATTTCCTCTCGCGTATATATAAAACGTTTATTATATCCTCGCGGAACATTATTATCTCCGGATACTTGTTTTTTTTTCATCTTCTCCTTCTTCTTCGCTGCCTTCGACTTCATTGTCTTATTTTGCACTCGATTCTTCGTACCGCTCGTACGTACGCTCGCTCGCATTGACGAGAGGATAAAAAATGGCAAAATTACTGTATTAAATAACCATTAAGTTTTATGATCTTCCGATATCATATTCCACTCGTATTTCCACTATTTTTAAAATAGACTACGTCGACTTGTCACGCTTTTTTTTTATCGCGAATATCAGCTTCATATAATTGGCCTTTTTTGCGAAAAATAAAATGATCTCGTTACGAAATGAAAATAGTATGTGATATTTTGTATAAAACTGGAAATCGAAAAAGTAATTCGTGAAAAAAAATAATCATTTGAGATTTAATTAAAATAGAGTTTACGTCAATTTGTCACGCTCTTTTATCGCGAAAATTACTTTCGAGTAATTGACCCTTTTTTAAAAAAAAATAAAATGGTCTCGTTACGACACGAAAATTTTGTTAAAAACTGAAATGGGAAAAAATCCGTAAAAACATTATGGACAAAATTAAAATTGATAAATTGAATTTTGAAATTAATTCAAATTTAATTTATAAAATAAGAATGCTGTCGACTTTATTTTTACAGCTTCCATTTCGTAGAATTATTTTGTACTCGCACGAAGGGCGATTCGTCATAGTATCGCGAGCAAGAGTTGATTAAAGTAAATCAT
>JAPYYX010005812.1:0-10387 GCA_030522605.1 Cremastinae sp. B BG-2022a
AAAAAAAAAAAAAAAAAAAAAAAAAAAAAAAAAAAAAAAAAAAAAAAAAAAAAAAAAAAAAAAAAAAAAAAAAAAAAAAAAAAAAAAAAAAAAAAATAATAATAATAATAATAATAATAATAATAATAATAAATAAATAAATTCTCTCTTTCGCGAACTATAAAATCGCGAAAAGTTTCAGTATATAGGCAGATAAGCGTATGATCGCCCAAGGACAAGTCTGGCAGTCAGTTGTTGTCAGAGTACCGAGTCGAGGAAATCGGAGCAGGACGAAAACCACCCTGGCTCACAGATAACGTAAGTAAAATCCACATTTCTCGGAAATTTTTGTTTTGTTTTTGGCGTATATTTCAGTGTTTTGAACTCATAATAACGTTTGTAATGTAAATATTTCGGATTCCAACGATAAACAACGGTCAACTGGTTTGCGAGAAACACCGGGTCAATATATGCAATAATTGCATTTGAAAAATTTTTTGCAAGCGCGATCTTTTTTACATTAAATATGTTATTATGGAACCTAAAAACATAAATAAAACAAGAAATTGAAAATTATCTGTGATTTTCAACATTTTTTCGCGTTTTGACCTCTTCAAAAATTGTCCATGTTCTCCGTGGAAAATAGAGTATCTGGTTTAGTCTTTCGATACCGTACCATTTTTTGCTTTGAAGAACAACCTTTTCTCTTTACAAATCCGCTTGTTAAAGTTAATTCTGATCATTTTTACGCCCATAGCATTTTTTCAAAAAAATAGTATATTACACACCGAGGGCAGTAAAATAAGGAAGGTCTCAGATCACATGTAATTGTCAACATGTGCCCGAGGAGTGTATACAATTTTTTTCATCGACGGAGCCGAAAAGCGCGGACTTTGTTCCGCGTAGCGAAAGTCGCCGCTTTCGGCCCGGAGGTGAGAAAATATTATTAAAAATAGAAATAGTATATTACACACCGAGGGCAGTAAAATAAGGAAGGTCTCAAGGAAGACCTCGGCTTCGCCTCGGCCGACAAACATGTGATCTGAGGCTTCCTTTTTCACTTCCCGAGGAGTGTATACGATTTTTTTTTGTTTTTTGCCTTCAAAATGATAGGATATGAAGAACAATTGTGAATTTTTTCAGATTTTTTTATCGATAATTATAATTATGAGTGTGACAGCGCTCAGCCGAAAACGACCACGGTTCACGGATAAGAGGCACCAAAAAACGTGCATGGATTGAAGGTTAAGGTAGTTCTATAGAGGCCCCTAAATCAATGAATTTTGTCATAGTTTATCTCTGTAGCATGCGGTTTTTGAGCTTACGTTTATAAGGGAAAGTTGTTGCAAATTGGTTCAAGAGCAACATACTCAATAATCAAGGTCATCATACGTATGAAAAATGAATCTTACAATTATTTTAAAAAACTAGAGGAACCTTCTTCGAAGTACTAAAAAGAGACATGCAAAGTTTCAAGACGTTTCACCATCTATAGTAGTTAAGATATTAAGGATTGAAAATCGCAATATTTAACATGGGCTCTTACGAGAGAAAACTAAAAATTGCGATTTTCAACAATAAATATCTCAACATCTACGTGGTAAACCCTCTTGAAATTTGGTACACGTACGTAGGTCATATCAAAGAAGGCTTGTGCAAATTTTCAAGAAAATCCTAAGAAATCGAAAAAACTATAGAACTACCTTAAGTTCGGATTGATTTATTTTTTAAATTAAATATTCAATTTATTTCGTACCTGAATGGCCAATTGTACGTGGCGAGACAAGGTTCGGGCCCTTTGCATCTAACGCATCCAGGAGCGCATTGTAAACATCGAAAATCTTCGTTGTATCGTTCGCTCTTGTTATCTCGCAATTCCTTCCAGGCAGCTGGAAATAGTTCGTCGAATTCATGAGACTTTTTTTTTGTCGATCGATCGCTAAGAGCTTTATTTCGGACGCGCACGACGTTCTGATGAATAATATATAGTGAAATTAATTATTCAGTACCTTCGACGAGAATCCCATCGAAAGATGATTTTTCCTCCGCTTCCGAATCCGTGTAAACAGCGTTCGAGCTGTAATAACCCTCTCGACATCGACAAATGTACGATCCCTTCGTCCATCCGGACGCTACGGATAAATTTTCGTTGTTCTCTCGTTCTGTCGATCTTCTGTACTCGCACTGAAATAAATTTGTAGAGTATTTTATGGGTGGTCCTTTTTACATAGAAAAGCGGAATTTCCGGTACAATACTATTTTATTCACAGAGCTTTTGAAGTTTTAATTTCCTATAGTGGAAAAAATCTGTAAAAAATTTACATTTTCAACCTTTGCATTTTTTATCAAAGTAAAATACCGACCGTTGTTGGATTGGTTTTATTTTTTATGTTCAATTCGTTAGATTTGTTTGCATGAATAAATTTTTTTTCTACAAGAACGAATCAATAAAAAATGGAAATTGTTGATTTGTCAATATTTTCTATAAAAAAAATTGCAATTTTTATTGGGTTGGTCTATTTTTTTTCATATTCAATTCGTTGTTTACTTGCGTCGTGTCGTGACATTTGTGAGAACCTCGAAAGGATTCCATCTGATATTCGGAATTTTTCTCGCTCCCCTGTTGACCTCGATCGTCGCTCGTCTCCTCGTCGCATTGATTCACTTCCAATCCTGAGATGTCCACGTCGATGCTCAGGAAATCTCGCAATCTGCGAGATTAACGAATTGGAACGGAGAGTCTTGATTGATCAATAGAAATCGGTCCGAGATTAATTAAACGCGAGTTTCTCATCCGGGACAACTTTTTGAGCTCGATTACAAAGGAATCTTTTTTTCCTCCTTTTTTCTATTCCTGTTGTATCTCGATGACAGAGACGGATTTACAAGTCTTTGATTCTCAATTTACGAAATTCGCGCTTAATCTTTTTTTCTCTCTCCTTGTCGAGCCTGAGCTCTTGTTTTTTATTCTTCTTGAAATCTCTATGATCTCGTGATTACGATCAAATGATGAGGAGACGAGGCCCTTATTACTCGTATTTTCCTCTATATATCACATCAAAAAATGAAGTCTAGAATGATTGATCGACTAATTCGATTAGTTAATTAACGAGAAAAAATTATACCAAATAGGGAAGAGGGGGGGGGGGGGGTAAAATGGGGTTCTTAATAAAAATTTTCAATTCCAAGGGTTTCAATATGCTGAATTTTTATGTATCAATCACAATTGAAGGAAAAAAATTAAATTTCCAGCTGAAATAAAAATTTCCTGAAAAGAAAAAAAAAATTTTCTAGCGGTCAAAATGGGGTACCTCTCCAAAAAGTACGAAAACAATTTTTTTAATCATAATTTGTTAAGTTATTATTAGCTTTGACGTGTTATTTTAAGTAATTAATTGATGATTTATTTCAATTTTTGTCTAAATGTGTTACATTACCAAAGAAAATGTTCTTTTTCGATCTGCTATGTTAGTTGATTTTTAATTTGAATTTTCGTTTAAATGTGTTTTTAAGTCACCAAATACAATGTTCTTAGCAAATAAACGACTATTTGATAATAAATTTTATCAAATCTTGAAATATTGTAAATTTTCACCTAATTTTTGGCGTACCCCATTTTGCAACCCCCTACCCTACACTCAATTTCAAAACAAAGACACTTCTAAAAAATTTTATTTTTCTTCGCCATTATCGTATATCTTAAAAAATAATAAATTGTCTACTAACCCATCACCCCCATCGAGTGGCCGGACGTAGACACTGTATGAAATGAGCCATTGAAGATTTTTGCAAGACAGATACGGAAGAGTCCACCAGCCCATGTAAGATCCTACTTGACTTGTATGAACGAATTTTGGTAATCTGTAAACAAAATCAGAAAATGCTAATCGTCTTTTACTTTTTTTGATTCAGTATTTTGAAATATTTTTTATTACGTTCCACATAAATTGCGCATTGATCGCATTTTTTCATTGACTTTGTTTATTCAAATGTATTATTCAATGTGACTTATTTTCATGATTTATTGTTGACTGACTTGAATCGATTATAGGAGGCATCGCTCGCGAACCAGGGCAAGGCGGAATCCGGACGAGTGTCCGAACGGAGCGTGTCGCTGACAATTTTGGTCGGCTCTCTCGAGCTTCCGCTCGCGCGCGCGAACCACGAGCTCGCTATCACGGTTTCCGTCGACGCGTTGAAAACAATAACTCTCGTGCCTATCGCATTTTCGACGGAAGAGAGAAGAGACTTTGCCACCGCGTCTAGGAGCGCTATCGTAAAAAAAATACAAAAATATTCTATTAAAAAAAAACACCATACAAAAATCTTATTAAGGGGACACGGTGGTCTAGACTTTTAAAAAAATCGATTTTTTTTATTCGATATTTCGAAAGTATAGTATCTCAAGATTATACTGTGAAATTTTCATGCGGAAAGTCCCAATATTATAGCTTCTACAGCCCGTTAGCCAGGTAGATAGCGTACCTTAAAGCATGTGTACGTCAAACTTTAAACTCATTTATCTCGAAACGACTTGTTTCGGCACGGTGCAGATGAAAACAAAACAAGTATTCAACCGGATTACTTGAAATTTGGATACGTTGTTCACAACATGTATGGCTATGGCCGGAACTACAACCATAATTTTATTTAAATAATTTCCTTTTTTTTATACTAAAAAACTAGTGAAAAGAAACCCGATTTTACGAACTTTTTTCAAAATCGCGCGATTTTGTCAATTTGTAATTTTTTCGATTTGTTGTAGTTCCGGCCATAGCTGCACTCTTTCTGATTAAGAATGTTTTTTGATTTTGCGTTTCGGATGAGTAGAAGTCTCGAAATCACCTGCAGCGTCCGGGTCCGATTTTTCGAGAGGGCATTTTCAGCGGCATTTTTTTAATAATAAATATTGTTTTTTAAATTAAAAAAAAAATGTTTTTGCATGTTCAATAAACGTAGTAATAAGCCTGAAAAGTTGAAACATCGTTTTTTAAATTTTTAATGGCAAAAAAAAATCGTGAAAATAGGTGAAATTTTCGTGAATAGGTGAAATTTTCGTGCTCTAGACCACCGTGTCCCCTTAAGATAGTTCGATCGCTGGGTGCCGTATAAACGTGGAGGGGGGACCCTTTTTGCAATTTTGAAAAAATTAATTTTGATAAATTTTAAGATTTTCATCAATGAAAAAGAAGTAAATATGATGGGTATATTTTACGAAATTTCTGCGTTTCCAGTTTAGCGAACCTGGAAAATTCTCGCACTGAAATAAGTGTATGATTTTTACTAAATAATTTTTTTCTCCAAAACTAGACGGTAGACCAAGCTCATTTTTTTCTGAATACTCTTTACGAAGCACTCTAACATCTCCTTTTTTTCTATGAAAATGAACCGTTATTTTGAGTTATTTTGAAAAAGGTACTCTTTCACCTCGTTTAGCACGCATTTAAATGGAAGAATCACAAAACTTCAAAATCGAATAACTAAAAAACTAGACGGTGGAATTACTTTTTTCTTTTTTTAATCGATTTCTAAATTTTTAATTCAAAACATATATTTTTTTCAAAATTTTCGTGAGAAAACCGGTTTTGCGATCGAACTACCTTAAGTACGTAAATTACGCAATACATTTTTGTTTTTAAAAATATATAATATTTAATGCAAAAATATTTTTAAGCGTCTATGAATCTCGTGTAGATTCAAATTATTACTTACAAGTTTGCCTCATCGGTACAATGTTTTGTAACGTTGTAGCAGCCATGTCCGTCTTTTGACGAACAACGTCGAATCGACGTGGGTCGATTGCCGCTCCAGGCGGAAGTGATTTGTATCCCGCCATCGAGGCACAATCTTCGCCCATGGAGCCTTTCGAAGCAGCCTCTACGATGTCGAGAGCTTCTTCCACGTCAATCTGTTACAATATGTTAATGCCCTAATCTCTTAATATGCAAACAAACAACATATTAATGCCGATAATAAATTCTTAGATGTGACAAAAATGTAATAACAAATTTTAAGGCGATTTTAATTTACAAGTCAAAATAAACAAAATAATAAAAAATATACGTGCATAAGATAGGAATATTGAAAAAATAAAATAAATGAAGTTTTTTACCCTTCGCGCGTCGAAAGCGTCCACACCACGACGAGGAAGACTCGCGGCACCGATAGTCGCGTGAACATATGTCATTACGGCTATCGTCGTCATCGTCGTCATCGTCGTTGTTCTCAGATGTGATGCCGTGGCGTGCCAACTTCGACCACTCTGCATTCCGTTACTGAGTTCCAGGGCAATAAAAAAAAGTCAATACGATTCGATCAGAGACCTCTCACAAAGTGAAGGATTTTCTTACAGGCAAAAAATCAGAACGTGTTTGTGAAAAAAAAGATTGACAACATTTTTTTTTCATTTTTATACATTTAAAATCGTGATAATGAAAAATAAACAAATTGAGATAAAAACTATAAAAGTTAGCGATGCAAAAATTATAATTCTTTTTTTAAACGAGAAAAATTGTCATCAATTAATAATACTCTTGGTTTCTTTTTTATTCATAAGCCACTCGACAGACGCGACATTGAAGAAGAAAAAAAGAAAAATGATCAGAGCGAAGAAAGTAAATAAAAAAACGGTTTAGTAGAGCGATTGAGTCGACAGTGAAATCCGTTGACACGTACTCTCTTCCAAGCCCATGCATACGGCGACAATTTTTCAATCGTGATCCGATTGCGTTTTCGCTCGTATCGTCTAGAAAAAAAAAAAGATAAAACGAGGGCCGAAGCGTGAGCGTTACGATTGAAAGCGAGCGCGATTTTTCGAGGGTCGTAGAACGAGAGCGTCCTCTGTCACGCCGAAACTCGTTGAGCGTCTCGTAAAATCAGAGCACGATAATCGATTTTTCCCTCATCCAATAATCGGAGAATGTGCGGACTCATGGAGCAATGAGAAGTGAAAAAAAAGAATGAAAAAAGGACCAGAAAAAAATCAGGGACGTTCAAAAATCACGTTCACAAAGCTTTTTTCGCGAGGAGATTCGCACGGATATCGCATCGTGATTCTGTAGCGGGGGAGCGAGAACGGAAGCTGTCGGGGATCATGCTGGATAATAATCGCGGAAAAAAAATGGAAAAGCGTTCGCCCTCGAGCTTTGGGTAAAAGGCGAGAGTACTTTGAACGTTAACGTGTGTAAGTGAAAATACGAAAAATCCGTGTGTATTCCATGCACGGAACAGATCTCCAGTACGTCAGAGCGCGAGAAACGAAATCCGGGATGGAAGAGAGAAAAGTAATTACGTATAGCTCTATGGAAAAAGCTTCAATTTCGCGTGGCCCCGACATGCTCGTGCTCGAGGGAAACATGCAGAATATTTCACATTTATTTGAGATTACATATTTCATCAAACAGACATCTTTTAATTCCAAAAACCACAGTAACCTTTGAAAAAATGCTTCAAAATGACAGAAAAATATCTCGCTTGGCGTTTATCACTCGACAATTTTATTAAATGTTCAACTTATTTATACACAAGGGTGTATCAAGAATGTATAAAGATAATTCTAGAAAAGTTTTTCAAATTTTACTAAAAAGAGTTCTACAAAGTTTCTAGTTTTATCTATAATAGTTTTACGTAAAATTGCCATTTTGACTTGACATCTTATGTGATAAAAAACCTCTAAAAATTTAATACACGTACGCAGATCATATCAAAAAAGGTTTGTGTCATTTTTCAACGAAATCCTAAGACAACAATGAAACTTGATTATCATTTTGTCACGAGACGATTAAATAAGTTTAAAAAATGAAGATATACATTAAAAAAGGATACAAAAGAAAAACGTATAATAAAAAAGATGAGAGACGGAAATGAAACGTCGGGAAATACAAAATAGATAAAAAAGAAAAAATATATACAATATATGTATAAAAAATATACATAATATACAGAAATCCAGTATACAAACCGCTGCGGTCTTCCGAGCGTCGGTGTTCAAATATTTGATCCTGGCTGTGAGTAGAGCGCGCAGTTAAGGGGGCTCGTACCGCTGTTGGGAGCCCCGGGCGGTCTCGTCTTCATCGCCGTCCACCGTCGATGTCCTCAGGAAACGGGAACAAAGTGAACCCTTTATATTTCTCCGCTCTCTGAGCGTCTTGATGCCCTTAATTATTTGTAGAGGAAGCGGTCGCCTTGTTTATTTCATCTTGTTGAATCAAAAACAGGAAGAAAAAGAGATAATGGAAGAGAGAAGCAACATCAAAACAAGATAGGGAAAGAAATATAGGCGGAGGAATGAAAAAAAAAATCAATCGCCTCGCATATAAAATGACTAAAATGTTCAAGAAAATGAGGAAAACGAGATAAAGGAACTTATACTCAAAGTTAATATCAGTCTTTCCGTATGTAGTAAAGTCTCTCTTCTTTTATCGCGTAAAGGGCAATTTGTCGGACGCAAAAAGCTGGGTAATGCTCGTTTTACGAGAATCTGAGCTTCAACACTGGCCTTTGACAGCATGAGCTCGCGGGGATTGTTTCAAACGTGACATAATAAGCGTATCGCGAGCGAAATTTACGTCACTCGCGATGAAATATTTGCACTTGGAGCGCTGGATTTTCGAGTCGACCGGGGATTGATCGTTCAACGTGAAAAGGGCGAAATTTCCTCGAAATCGTGACTTCCTTGGGCTCTTTTATCCCTCGTCGATCGAAATCGCTCTCCTTCTTCTTCTTTCTTTTTCCGCGCGCTCTCGAACCTCCGAGTTACGTCCGAGGTCTCACGCAAAGCGGCTCGCGCTGAATTTCACGTCTCGCTTGTCAAAGTACAAGCACCGGAGGCAACCGTTTACGTCCCGTTAACTTACCGGTGATACATTCATATTTATACGCGCCCATACGAACGCTCGATAAAATAGACGAGCTGTCGGAAACTTTCGAGATACCTGCGACGAGAGTTTCTCCGTTTCGAAGAAACTTGACGAGAATTTTCACTAATTTCTTACTCACACTTTTTGGAAGTTTCATCGCATCAATCTTAATCAACTTTTCAAGAAACTGACACTATCAATTTAAAATTAATTATGGGTATGATGTTATCAAAAATGTCATTGAACTTAAGATATTGAAAATTTTTTTTTTCAATATTTCAGGGAATAAAAAAATTATTTATGATATTAATACAAGTATTTTTTATATTTTTGCAATTTTATTAAAAAATGTCTAATATTCTTGAAAACTTTTCAAGATTGTAACATTGTTAAAAGTATCGCTGAATTTTATTTTACTTTTTCACAAAACGTTAAACTTTCTAGTACTGTTCAAAACATAATTCACTCGTACACTGTATTCACGAACTTTTCCTCTTCACGAGAAAAAAGTATGAAATTTGACACTCGAAGGGGAAAAGGAAAAAACGACATGCTTCGTATTTCCAATTGATGAAATTTATAGATAAAATTTATTGACCGCGCGTGTGTTTTTTTTGCTCGAGTTTTTTTTCCCCCTCAGTCCCTTTCGTCATCAGTATCCCCGGAGTTATCGTACGAGAGGACTCTCATCTCTCCTTCCGAACGTAAATTGATAAATGGAATTGGCTGGTAAACAATCGAAGAAATTTATCGATAAGGGATCCGCTTATCCGACGTATCTGTTCCGCTGTATTTGACTCCTTATTCGTACCCAAGAGCCAGGCTCCCGAGTCTTTCCATTAGTTCCCTGTGCCTTACACACTCCATCATATAATTCAATATCTATCCACGAATCGATGATGCAGAGAACTTTGTTTTACAAACTCAAATCCAATATTCGCGTGAAATCAAATTTGTCGACATTTGCATAACACACGTATAACCATTAACCATTCGATGATACAAAATAAAAAAACGATACGAGAGATTAGTTTTCCACCGAGTGAACATATATTCGGGAAGGAAAAGCCTTGGAATATTTTTGGATCAAAATTTTATACTATAAAAACACGCGTGGCCAATATGATCGATCGATAACACAAAATAAAGGACGATACGAAATTGTTTTTTTTACGCAAAGGAAATATTCAGAAAAAATGAAAGCTTCGAATCTATCTCCAATATTTTTTCAGCGTAATTTTAAATTAAATTTTTGAAAAGTTTATTATTTTTTGTTGACCGAAAATTTGTTACTTTTTTATCGCATCGTAATTGTTTTTTAACAAATTGATTGCATAACAATCGCCATAGAATAATTGCGCAACGATCGTTAGGTAATTGAACGACGATAACGGAGTATCGAGAAGAATAATTGCGTATTAAATTTAATAAAAAGCATGTTGATGCCACAGATTTAAGGAGGTTGGTTAGGGAGATCAATATGGTAAGAATTTAATAAAAATTGGTGATAGTATTCTTCAACCTGAAATATGATTATGTGAATTTTTTCA
>JAPYYX010005830.1:0-12835 GCA_030522605.1 Cremastinae sp. B BG-2022a
TTGTACGTTAAATATGTCATAAAACTTGTCATGAAAACATGTCAAACATACGTCATAAAATTTGTCATGAAAACATGTGACAGCAGAAAACAAACTAATAACTTTGTAAAATAATCAAAGCGAGGCCGCGAAGCGGCCGAGCCACTACAACCTGCTAGTAACAAATAAACTTTATGTAGGATCGATTTGAATTTTCAGTATGTTTTTTTAAATTGATTTGCAATAACTTTTCCTAATGGACTTAAATGATCAGTCCACTTGGAATATGAGAAAAAACGAGATCAAAATTTCGATACCCTCCCCCTCCCCTCGCGCTAGGAATACCTTAAGAAGAGTCCTTAAGTGTTCCATTTTTGAGTTTTCTAGACCGTAAGCTCTTCTTAAGTGGACTAGGTCATGGTCACCTGCGTCAACCACAAGCAGCTTTTTTTCTTTCCGCTGTGTTCTTCGTTTTTTTATGTTCTAACCATTCTCACTCTTGAGGGATATTTCGCGAGCTCTCGACGAACGCTTCTCATTACCTGTCATACAACATTAAACGAAGCACCGGTTGCGCGACGAAAATAGCACGAGAGAGAGGGGTGAGAGCGAGGAGACACAGTTTGATGGTCGAAAAAAGCACGAGAGAGGATTAAAAAAAAGTGTCTTCCAGCGAGTGAGCTCTTATTACACGTCGTATGTGAAACGAATCGTTATAAATGAGGCACTCTCGAAAAAAAGAACTATAATCTGGCGACCTGTGAAAAATTTCGCAAATGCTCCGAAAAAAGTGATTAAAAAAATGACAATAGAAGGAAAAAAAGTTTTTCGGACCGTTGAAAGTTGAGAGAGGAAAAAAAGTTCAAAACGAAAAAAAAAATAACAGGAATGGAAATGCGAGAAAAAATATAGGCGAGAAGGAATGAAAATTGTTAATTAGTTTGAAATATAATTTGAAGTAATGGAAGAGTGAAGCGGAGATCGGAGAATCTGGGTCGACTGACTGGAAACTCGTGCTTGGAAAATCTAGGAAAAGAACGAAAGAAAATCTACCGCACTGTGGATGCGGCGCGCTAAGGAGAGATACACAGGGAGAGAAAAAGGTAGGAAGATGGTTAAAAAAATTGGATAAGAGCGAGAGAGAAAGAGAGAGAGGGAAACTTTATCCCTCGTTACACGAGATGCAAGCTATATATAACGATTCTTCCCTGCGACAAACTTTTTCCTCGTCCCTCTTTTCCTCCGTGGACTTTTTTTCTCAAACATTTTTTCTTTTTACTTCCTTCTCTTTTCTTTGCTTCTTCTTTCCCGAGAGTTCCTCTTTGACCCTGTTTCGTCATTATTAATCGCGATGCAACGTAAAAACCAATGAGATTCACTTGCACCGATTTGTGAAAATAAAAGAATAAAGCGCCAGGAAAAAAAAGATCTTCATTTCCTCTGAACGCAAAGAAAAAAAAATGATCGATTCAATTGAGACGCGTTATACGTCGGCGTTAAAGTCACGGTGGGTGAATACAGCTCGCGAGCATCAGTGAAAAATAAAGTTTACTCCCTCGTAAAGAGTCTCCGCCTTTTACAACACGTGTAAAAGCGTTGCGAAACGCTTTGCAAATTAACGTTTCTCTCTTTTTCTCGGTATAAAAAAATGACGTCGTTACAGAGGGAGGATGCAGCACTGGTCGAGACTTCGATGAGCCTGGGAGGGTCGACACAGAATCGATATTTTATTCACTTTGACGGAAGTGTAATAACGTTTATTGCGATTTTACGGGAATAGCGAAATAATTCAGGCACACACGTGAGACAGAAAGCAGCGCGGGAATAAAAGATAATACATTGAGAGCGATCCAAAACAATCAGGGATGATTAAAAAATAATTGCGAATAATTCAGCCCGAGGGGGAAATGAGTGTTTAATCTCATCACGAAAATTCAGCCGATAAAACGTTGAGAATAATATTATTTTGGTAACAATTCGTCGGAAATTGGCAGCGAGGGAAAAAAAGGCGGGAGAATTATATTCGTCGAGTTCCATCGATTCGAACGATCTCCTTGCGGATTTGTTCAAGAGAAAATTGTAGTTATGAGGAGGGAAAGAGTCGAGCCGGGGGGGAAAGATCCGGTTCTGAGGGCCTTACTCGCTCGTTCTCATGGAAATTGTGTTATGGAATATTCAGAACTTATCTGCACTGGGATTGCGACGGATCGGCGCGTGCGTTAACGCGCAAGCGCGACCGACGCGCCTTCGCCCCGGAGCGTAACGACTCACCCTCTCTGACAAAACCCCTTTTCAACGTTTTCTCTTTCCCTCGCGAATTCCCCGTCTCTTTTCACTTCCAGATTCATCTCTCGCTTTGCTCCACTCCCGTTAAGTCACTTCCGGTCTGTCTGAAACGTGATGCCTGCCGATTAGCCCTCGAATCTCGACGATCGACTCGAAGTCCTGGAAAAATCCTCAAAAGATCTCCCGAAGCGCCCAAACCTCGGACTCGTAATTTAGACCGGAAAGAAAGAAATCAAGAGGAATTTCAGAAAAGTTTCTTCTTGCTCGGACACGTGTACCTCGAACTTTCCACCAAAGAGATATATAAACTCATCATTGAAAATAAAACTCTTTTGTTTCTTCTTGTATCCTGATAAATTATATTATTTTTAATGTGTATAATAACAGAGATTAGAAAGTGCTCTAATTCGATTCTGAAATATACAGGAATGTATTCGTACCTTTTATGGGGTTGTATAATTTTTCGTTCACACTTTCGTAAAATATTCATCGTGTATCAAGACTGGTACTATTCCAAAGTTATATCTCGGAGCAAAACTGACTCTCTTGTAAATTCTCGGGCACCGTGCTTTTGTACTCTGGCCTCTCGATCCTCATCTCCCCTTTGAGTGGGGTTGAACATTCAATTTTTCTCTATCCGCGACTCAGGCCTTTTCCCAACGAAAATATGTAAATAGAAAATATAATTGTCTCTTGGGTGTGTTTTGTATTTCAAAAAGAAGGAAAAAGAGAGAAAGAAAAGTAAAGAAAATTGAAGATGAATAAAATCGAGGGGATTTGTCGATTTCTCAAACACTTTTCTTCTTTTCTCTTCCATGCATACGTAAACCCGTTTCGAGCGTGTTTCCCTCACGTACCCGAACTTTGTGAGAAACGGTAAGTCGATAAACAGAACTGGAGAAAACAAAGCGCCGGAGAAATAAAGCGAGAGAGAAGAAAAGTTGTTCCGGATAGTGGAGGAATTTTTATTTCATTCGGTGAAAAAAAAATGACGGAAGTCAGAAAGTGCGGTGACGAGGAAAAAGGAGCGAAACTAAAAGACGTAACGAGATTCGTATGAGAAATTTTTTTCCAATCGCATTTGAAATAGCCGAGTGCCACCTTTGGATGCGTCATTGACATTTTTCGCCCTTCGTACCCTTTGGTAGCGAAAAAAAAACAAGCGAGTTTTCCTTTTTTCTCCTATAGGCGGCTCACACCCTCGAGAACTCTCGACTATAATTTGTTTTTCAAAAGTGTTCGCTCACGCTTGTACACCTTTCCTCGTGCCATTTTCTTGGGCTCCCTTCCGCGCCTGCAGCTAGAATTGGGCGTGCAAGATCTCGCAGGAAACGAAATCTTTTCGCCACCGCCGACAATGCCCGATTGTTGGCCGCTTACGAAGCTTCGACGCTGTGTCGAGGTGGATGAAAAGAGAAAAAAAGTTGAAAAAGAAACGAGAAAAAAAAACAATGCGAGAATTTGAGTAAAAAGGATGGTTGAGGTGAAATGGCAAAAAGCCACGAGAAAGAGAGCAAAGGAGAAAAAAAGCTTTGCCAGAATTCTGACAACTCGTGTACGTGGCATTTCATCCTGAATAAACGAAATTTCTTCCTATTTCTCCTCAGTAGCATATTCTGGAAAAATTTCACTGTAAAACGGAGGCTTTTTCATTTTTTTATCGCGACTGATAGTTGAAAATAATTCATGCAACATGTTAATGTCAGAAAAATTACTTTAAATTGAATAATAATTTTTTAATTGTTAAAATCATGAAGTTCGACTCACTTTTGACATAAATTTCATCAATACTTCTATTTTTGTGTGAAATTTTTTGCAGAATGATAAATTAATTATACATGTGTGTATTAGGAACGTTGATCTCGTATCCTAGAGAAATTGAGTCTGTACTTTTGACGTCAAAAAAGTTTTCTTTTCGGGAATAGCTCGCGGGCAGTTTTACTCCGTTTTTGCATAACATAACGGATTTCATTCTCGTTTCTCCGCTAAATGTGATTTCCACATCGTTTGTTATCAGAGCTTTTCAACATTTTTTTTTCTAAGTGAGTTTAGTATTTTCTTATAACGAGATAAAACAAAGTTCAATTACTCCCAGTTCATATCGTTACCAGATTTCGAAAAGCATAACACTCGAAAACTGTCCCAAACTAAAAATAATCCGAAAGAGTTTTAAATATTTCCAATACAGAACTCTGACTTTGGTATCTCTAAATTCGGATAAGAGAAGGAAAATCTTATCAACGAAAACTATAATGTGACACATGATATTTCGGGAAAATGTTCGCGGTTTAATAATTCGAGATTTTCGAATAAAAGTTTGGGTGTACGTGATCATAAGAGAGTCAAAGAGAAAGACAAAGTTTGAAAGTTCGATTGCAAAGCTTGCATGTTTTTACAGCCATCGTTTCTCATATCTTCTTCAATTTCTCTCGTTTTCTCTTTCTCTCTTGCTCTTTCTTTTCTCTCCTCCACGAGTGGCCGAGCCAGCAAAAGTCACCGAGCGAAAATTCTCGAGTCGTAGGCCAGCGACGACATCGTTGACGACGACGACGTCGACTAGGACGACGAGGAGTTGTTACCTGAGGCTATGACTCCTCCGCGATAAGACACGACTTAAATCCACAATACTTCAGTCCCATTCTCTCTTTTTATTCCCCTCGAGCTCCCAAAATTCTTACGAGACGAATTTCATCCTCACAAAACTTTAATACAAAAAACATCGAGATTATAAAACAAAAGTTGTACTTTATCATGAATTCGTTTACAAAATACCAAGTCTCTTCATATTGATCTCAAAAAACAACATTATTTTTCATTTTTTATTGTTTTTTGAAATAAAAGCGCTTGATGCACACAAAATATAGAAAAAGGGATAAATCCAAACAAAACAAAACTCTCGTGTATAAAAGTAAACACGTTCAAAAACGTTCACGAATTCATTTTTCGAGTAGTAGTAAAAAATTCGTTTTATTATATTCACTATAACGTTAATATTCTCTGTTGAAGTCTAAAATGAACAACCGATCAGGATTACGAAAAAAATAAGCCCTATGAAAAATATGCATAAATATTTATATTTTCTTTACTCGGTATGCTGATTTTGAGTACCAAAAACTCAATTATTATAAGTATAGACCATGTAAGATTCCAATTTCCACTCATTAAAGACCTTAAAAAATTGAGTCACGTCAAAATGAAAAATAGCGCAGTTGCTTTGTAGAATTCCATCGGAGCCATGAAAAATTTATATTGATCAAAACATTTTTCAGGTGTGTCAAAAATCAATACATCCAGGACTAAGAGTGCTGGTAAAAACTAGCGACTGTACACTTGACGTTTCGTAAATGTACTTACTTCAAATCTCTGCCACGTCCCTTGATAGCGATAATAAACAACACTCTATTTTCTCACCGAGCAATTATATTGGCAACAATATTTCAAGCTTTCAAGCAAATGAGAAATGGTTTCTCTTCTGGTTGTCCGATGGCCTCCAGTGTACAGAGATCGGGCAGTGAAGAATATTGCGAGCTTTGTTCAAAAAACGTTGAGATTTTCTTGCTCGTAGTCTCTTCTCGCTCGATTCTCGCATCGCCAGTTGTTAATATATCTCTGGTCAGATGGAACCTCTATCCGCTTTACTATTTCCTGTGTATTGTATTCTGTTCTCGTGTACCAATACCATTTATACACTTTCACGGAGAACATTTTCTCCTGTCCATAACACAATCGCGACTGCGGCTTTCAACGAGAATGGCCAGATGCACCGTTCCCTCCATCGAACGAAAAATTTAACAAAGATTTTTCACCATTTCGTTTTTTCAACCTTTCCTGATAATAATTAAACAGATTTTTTATCATTTTCGTTGATATCGCTATGATGTATTTTATTCTAATCAAAGCCCAGCAAAATATAAAAATTTAACAGTTAAAAAATTTAAATCCTTTTTTTCATTTAGTGTGTAACTTTTAATTATTTTGTTATTATTTTTATTGATGAAAAAAATTCAAGACAAATCAAACAAAGGAATGGACAGGTTGGAAAAAATGTAATCAAGTTAATTGACAATGTAGCGTTAAAAAAGTTATCTTGATTTTGAAAATACTCTTCACGATATCCATGATCAACGATTCCTTTTATCTGACTTTTTTCATCCTTTTTTTGTTCCAAAGGAAAGATACGTGGGTAGATCCGAAATCCTTTTTCATCCAAGTTCGAACAATGAGGACGAGGATACAAAGAGGGTGTTAAAAGAAGAAAAGCTCGTGTACGGTTGCCTCGAGATCAAGTACGTGGCAAAGTATGTCGCCCGTCGGCCCCTTTGATCTTACGTGTGGAGCATCAATCTAGTGGAATTTATACGCACCTATCTATACATATAGGTGGACACATCACTACATACATATATGCATGTGTACGTCTATAGACTCCGGTATTCCGGTGCTACGGAGTGCATTAACGTACACGCGTATACTCTGCTCTCGCAATCTCGGCGATCAGAATTCCCGTAATGGGTGTATCCAAGCATCCATCCTATAACCAGAGGGGCTACAATAATCTGAATCCGGAAGCTTGTGGAATCCAGATTACTGATTGTTCCGATATCTAAATTAACGTTTCATCAATCCGTCTTTTAAAAGGAGATAACAATAATGTGAAAATCTGGGTCTCACTTTTCAAAGCCAAAAAATGATCTTCAAAGGGGATCTTGAAAAGTTGACCTCAGAAAACTCTTTACAATGTTATCTCTGTTTTCAAAGCAAATAGAAATTGACTCATCACTGAACGTCGAAGGTAGAGTACAGAAAAACTAGTTGAAAAATTCAGTGAGAGAATCAAAAGCTGATAGTAGAGATCAAAGTGTTAAAAATGTAAGATTTTTCTATTCTGTAGCGTGTAATTGTCACGGGAAAATTGTTATTTATTTTTCTATGTCAAAATCGAAAAATGACGGTGATTTTTCATCCGCAAAGAAAAATTTATTCACACTCTATCAAAGAGCGCTGTAGAAGGATTGTAGGTGTGAGGTGTGGTGGCCAGTTTTTGTCGTACATATGTGGCGTGATGATGATAATAATTTTGGAAGAGAGAGCAACGCAGTGTATTCTACTGACGAAATATTTCGGCTTGAACCTTCGATTGATCATAAGAAACTTTTTAAGTATTTATTTTTGATAAACGTGGCTCAAGTTTATCGAAAGTCATCTTGAAATCTTTATCGACATGTATCAACTAATTTAACAAAGAGAGACAAATGTGGAAAATTGTAAAGTGGATTTACGGGAAATGGTGGAAATAAATATTTGACCGATAAGGTGAGTTGACTTTTGTTCCGTAGAACCTGCTCGCGATTTTTCCTTCGTTTTCCACCTAAAGAGTCATCTAATCCGAACCCAAGTGTTGTGACAAGCCTGCTATTCTGAATAATTATTCTGAAGGACAGAGCGATGGTCAAAAATAAATAAAGGGTTCAAAAATAGATAACCCTTATTGTTATATTTGTTTTTTTAACAAATGCATAGTATAATTTTTTTTAAATTCAACCAAAATTTTCTTACGATCTCTTATGAGTTTTTGATTATTCTTTACCAGTTTTAGTAATGGCCTTTCTAAATTAACCTACATATTGACATTGCTTATTACATAACGAAAATTTGCGGACAAATCAACGTAACATATTTAAACAAAAAAATATTAAAAAATTAAACAGCCTTAATCATGTAGTTTCAAAATCGAATATGAGCATCAAGTGTTTATCAACTTTTCTAATAACATTCAATATGCCCTTGAATTAGAAGTGTATAGTTCCATCGATAATGGGTATTAAAAAATAAACGCCAACGTTAACTTCACGTTTTTCCAACTCTATTTTCATCTACCGAATTAAAGATTTGGTTCCGCAATTTCGGTCAATGACCGAAATTATGACAAACAGCTTACGAACGGCCGTGACCGAAAAATGTGAGGTACTTTTACACGCGTCAGATTTAAATCTTCGCGAAGAGGAGGAGAGCGTTGCCTAATCTGCTGACAAGCGGCAAGTCGAACGTGGCTAGTTTAAAAAATAGGCTGTGTGTATTGCCATTAAACATTACGTCAGCACAAAACCGAGTGGAGGGATATTGTGAAAAAGGTGGGAGACACATACGAATTTAACATGTGGTAAGAGTCGAAGAGATCATTGAGACTGACTCGTCTCACGAGCGAACTTTGTTTTCGAAAATCGACCTCGTTATTGAAACAAATCATTAAAAAATTGTATTCGTCAATCGAAGAATGAACGAATCATTCAGTGGCAATCACAATTCATTTCTATAAATCTGTCAGAGAAAGTGATAAAAATGGTTTTTCTGTTGGTCGCTTTGTTGAGCCTCATTTGTTTCGGGTTTTTTGGCCTTTTGGCCTTGTTCGTTCGTCAGGTCACTTATTGGCGTTTGAAGGGAATCCCTTATGTGTACTCTTCGCCGATATTCGGCTTCATTGGGCCAGTGTTCTTTCGGACGAAATCGTTTCCAGAGATGGCGCAGGAATGTTACAACGCATCACCTGGGGTCCGTTACTTCGGCTCGGTGGAGTTGAACACCCTTGTCCTGGTGATCAAAGACCCGGATCTCGTAAAGGAGATCGGGGTGAAGAGCTTCGAGCACTTTCCGAATCATCGGAGCTTCGTTGAGGACGATTTCGATCCTCTGCTGTCGAAGAACATATTCTCACTGAAGGATAACAGATGGCGAGAAATGAGAATGACACTCAGCCCAACATTCACCGCTAGCAAGATGAAGTACATGTTCCAATTGATTTCCAATTGTGCAGAGGATTTCGCGAAATATCTGACCGATAATCCGCAGGTAACCAGGGAAATGGATCTGAAGGACGTTTACAAAAGGTACACCAATGACGTCATAGCCAGTGTTGCCTTCGGCGTGTCCGTAGACTCCATGCGGGACCGGGACAACGAATTCTACATCCGTGGTCGAGAGGCGACAGACTTCAACGGGTTCTGGAAGAACCTCAAATTTCTCATGGCCCGAATTTGTCCGAATCTGATGCGCCGAACCGGTTTGAGATTTCTTTCCGCCAAATCGAATGATTTTTTTAAGAGTCTCGTAAACGAGACGCTCCGGGTACGGAAGGATCACGGAATCGTCAGACCGGACATGATAAATCTGCTGATGCAAGCCGCAGAGAATAAAAACGGAATCGAGATGACTTCCGACGACATTATCGCCCAGTCGTTTATATTCTTTCTTGCTGGATTCGACACTTCCTCACGGCTCATGTGCTTCGTCTCGCACGTACTCTCACATCATCCCGAAATTCAGGAGCGTCTGAGAAAGGAGGTCGACGCGATACTCGACGAGTCGAGTGAAAGCGTTACGTACGAAACCGTTTCGCGAATGGAATACATGGACATGGTGGTTTTGGAAACTCTTCGTCTTTATCCTCCAACTCCGATTACAGGTAATACCCATCATAAAATTACCAACTCAAGTTATTGATCACTAAATACTTTGAAAGTTGAACCAAATCAATACAAAAAATAGTCAAAGGTAATAAAAACAGTTTCAAATTCTATGAAAATTTTAAATTAAAATTAGAAAAATGCTATTTCCAGATCGACTATGCGCAAAGCCTTACAATCTTCCGGGTCCAGTATTTGAATCCAAGAAATCCCTCACCGTCGAACCTGATACAATCATGTGGATACCGATCTATGGTTTTCACCATGATCCCAATTATTTCCCGGATCCTGAGACCTTCAACCCGGAACGGTTCAGCTCGAACAACAAAGCTAATGTGAAGCCTTACACATTCATGCCATTTGGTTTGGGTCCTAGAAAATGCATCGGTGAACGATTCGCCGTCATGGAAACGAAAATTTTGATCGCCCATTTATTGCGACGCTTCGAGTTTTTGCCATCAAAAAAGACAACTAAGGAGGTCAAGTTTGCTAAAAATTGTTTTACTGTTGAACCTGAAAATGGATTTTGGCTAACATTTAAGCCTCGAAATAATTGAGGTTTTCTTAATAATTTTTTTACTCTGCAGTATTTAAGGAAAGTATAAAAATTTTTTTATTTTTTCAACTCTAGTTGTAACAATTGAATAAATTTTTTTATCACATCAACAAGTTACAATGCGCTTATCTGTCTCGTCTGCATCCAAAATATCTTTCCAATCGATAGCACCAAATCTGTTAAGACATTCGGCCAATGCGTGATATTTATCAACCACGAACAATTTTCGTTCAAAAAATGTTCAATATTTTTTTACCTTGACATCGTATCTCATTCGGTGATTTTACGTTACTATCGGATCATCGCGTGAACGATTGGGATCAAAACACGTCTTTATCAGGTGACGTTAACCGATAAAGAAAATCCCCTCAAAACGGCGACGTTCCTCCAGAGAGGTTGATGACCGTTTAATTCTGATTTCGAATCACAAAAGAGTCGATAAGTGAAAATCTCGATTTTCGATCGGTATTCCTAACCAGGAGTGGGGAATATCAATGAGGTTTGAGAATGGGCGGATACAAACGCGTGCGATTGCGATCGTTTTTCTCCCACTTTGAGCTCATCTCGAGCAAATAGAGAATTTGGTAACTTCGACTGTATCGCAATCACGATGATAGAGATGAACTTGTATCGTGACTCGGAGCGACGGAAGGGATAGTCGGCATAATAGGCGGCCAAAATGGTGCTCTTCTTTATATCTCTTTTTATTTTCCCGGCCCGCTTCCTCGTTTCGCCTTATACGGCCGCGCGCGCCTTGTTTCCTGCTCGAATGCTTGCGAATGGCCGGCAGCGAAGTACACGAGCGGCGTCTATGCGAGCTGTGCTGGCACTGCAATGCAGTATCAGAGCAAAGTATACGAGCGAGAGCTTAGACCCGCGTTATACGTACACACCACGAAAATGCACGTGTACATACGTATGTTGTATAGACATGTATATATGAAACGAAGCAGTTTTACCTCGCGCTCACCCCTGGCCCCTCTCTAGTTTCTCATATAGACCACGTGCTCGCGTTACGTTGAACGAATGGGGACGGAAAGGACGAGAAAAAGGAAGAAAAGAAAAAAATGGAGCTTCCCCGAGGCTTTTCTTTCGAACACAGTCGAGGACGGCAATTCTCGGGACGAAGTCGCGCGAGCGTGAGAAATCTATGATTGAAATTGCAGAAAGAGTAGAAGAAAGGATAGCAAGCTCAATGACGCGGAACGAAGATACTGAGGAAGATTCGACTCTCTTGTTACAAAAAAAGCGAATCGATCGGTTATCGGGATAAATAGAAAAATGAACATTCTCCGATGAGGACAAATTGCAGAACGCTTTTTGTTTAACGTAAGTTGTATCGAATGTTTTATGACTTTCGAGCTCTTTTATATTCGTTTTGAGTAACAATAATAAAAAGTGCGAATGGTTGTAGAGCGATGATTTATACTTCGTTTTTTAGTTTTTTTTTTCTTTGTGTCTCTCTCTCGTGAAATGGGTGAATGTGCCAGCAGTCGCTTCTCACGGTCTCTGTCACATATATGCCACGATCCAACGTTGTTAAAGTGCGTACTCGAGTCTTTCGCAGTTTTTTCAAAGTACTGGAAAAGCCTCTTGATTTCACGTACGTGTTGTTCGAGAGTACGGGGGCCCGGGTGGCTAAATTTTCGAGTGGAACGAGCGAGAAGTCGATGCGAGGCGGAAGCCCGGTGAGAGGTGGAAACGCTCGTGGAATCGTTCGCTCGCTTTTGGTCTCTGGGATGAGAAGAAAAAAGAGAGGAAAGTCTTTGAGCGGGAACAGAGTCGAGACGCTCTGTGCAATGAAGAAAGAGAGAGAGAAAAAAACTCCGTTTGCAAGACTAAACGAATGGCAAGGGCGAAAGAACAACCGATTTCTGCTCCCGTAAACGTTTATTGTTCCTTCTCTCTCGCTCTTTCTTCGCGTTCCTGAAGCCCTATGTGCATATAGAATGGAAAATGGAGAACTCGAGAAAGGCTGAAAGACGGTGACATATTTTTCAGAGGCGAGAAAAAGGCGTCTGGCGCGCGCGCCTCCGCTTCGTCTGGCCCGTAGCAATTTTACAACGCATGTTTTTACCCTCAGGATTTATGCCCTGAACACGAGATATGCTGCCGAGCGAGCCCCCCGGTTCTCACCAACTTGCACCCCGCGTCCTCGCTGTCATTTAACAATTCTCCCGTCCTGTCGCCGCCCCCCCCCCCCGCCGCCGTTTCTTCAGCAAATTTCCTCCCGAACCTTGCCTCCTCACAATCTCCGACGTTTATATTAACGTATTTTATTGTGAGGAAACTTATCATACTCGATTCTCCAGCAGCACGGTTTTCTAGCTACGAGTAAACATATTGACTTCTTTTTCTTTTTAAAGATTTACAAATTTGTCGATAGCTCAAACACGTACGACTCGCCGACTTTTAAAATTTGTTTGTTCCTCTCTATTTTCAACGAAAAAAAGGGGTGAAAAAGTGCATCCGCTCAATCTCTTAATATCGTGGCTTATAATCTTCTTATATTCGTGAAAAATCGTGAAAAATTAATTTTTGCCGAGAAAGCTTT
>JAPYYX010005839.1:0-11308 GCA_030522605.1 Cremastinae sp. B BG-2022a
ATCAAGGGACCATTTTCACCACGTATTTGATAAGAATTTATTAATTAATAAAAAAATTAAATATTGAATTTCGAATCACCCAACGAGTGAACACAGATAATTAAAACAATTGCAAAAAGTTAATCATATCATTCTTTCTTAATATAAACCGCTTTCGAGTCGAAAGCATTAGTAAAATAGTTCCATCAATAAACTCAGTTCGATAGAATTTTCCAAATTTTTCTCTCTCAGCGTACTAATGAGCGATCCACCCCGCTGGTTTTTAGTTTGCCGACTGCGACGAGAAATCATGAGGGTGAAGGTTCTCGCGTATGCGCACATTGATCTGTCCGCATGTAACGCGGGACTTAACTAAAAATTGCATGGGTTTGTTACTGCTGCAGCGAGTGTGCAAAGTGGTTAGAGGGCGAGAAGGGGGAGGGGGGGGGTGCGCGTGTGTGTGCGAACTTGCTTTGTGAGTCCGTAACCGCGTAGTCTCGCCGCGAGGCCATTATTCGCAAAGGTATTATTTTCCAAGCGTTAAAACTGCCATTATACACATACGCGGACTGTCAAGGGGTTTTCTGGCGGTCGCGCGACTCCAACACGTTCTCGCCGGTCTACCCTCAATCATCGTTCTGGCACAAACCTCTCTTCGCCCTTTCTCTCTCTCTCTCTCTCCGTCCCTTCACCTTTTCCCGGTTTATCACCCCGAGACTTCTCTCCGGCTCGAAACTTTTTTCAAGTGGATCAAAGCTGTCGCCTTTCCTCCCTTCGCTCGGATACTTCAACCCTCAATAAATAAAAATAAATCAAGGATAATGAAGGCAAACTTTCCAAACGGAGCTTCAATCGACTCGATACATTTTCGCAGGGGAAAATCAATGATAAGTAAATCGATAAGAGCAGAGGAAATATAATTATTCTTCTTTGCTACAGTCTCGTGTATACGATCGTAATTTTTTTTTTCCTCATTGATAAGCCTAGCTGATGAGGAGTATGAAGCGAAGTGGAGGCAAAGGGCAGAAATGGGGTAAGGGTGCGAGGGTTTCGGCTCGCGGTGGGAGACGAGCGTGCGCGAGCTCTGCAGCAGAAACGGCTGCAGCAGTCGAGTCATTATGCAGGTACTGCCTGTCACTTGGGTTCTCCCCGGCGTGACCCCCAGACGACGACCATGCCCCGAAGACGACGATATTCGGAGAGGACGAAGCAGGCCAGATATGAAAGTACGAAGGGAACGAAGAGAGACCGAGGGATCGTGACTCTTGAAACAGCCAAGCTTTATTTCAAACCCCCTCACCAACCAACGCTCGCAATTCGTTTTCTCTCTTTCTCTTATTCCTTTACTACCTTTTTCTTCGCTCACGAGGAATTTCGAAGTAAATCGATAAGGCTTTGCACACACTGAAAACTTCGCGTACACCGAATCCAAGGGAGATGCACGAATTCGTGAAATACTCCCGTGCCCGCAGACATTTTCGAAAGAAGACGAAGAGAGAGATGGGAAGGGAGGAAAAAAAGAGAATGAGCCAGTGAATTCGAAGCTCGTATACATCGAGTGTATTTTAGCCTGGTACACGACGAAAAAGGAGCCCCGTATCTCGAGATCCGAGAGGGAAAAGCCTCTCGGGAATTCAATGTCAAGTATTTACGGCAAAGTGCTGAAATCCAGAGAATATACGTATAGTATATGCGCGGAATAGAAAATGAAAGACGGAGAGAAAAATTAGAGGGCGAAATGAGAAACAGGAAAAGATTCAAACTTCCTTTCTTTACTTCTTTCTTTTTCTTTTTTTTTTTTTGAAATAAAAGTTATGACGCTACGTGTAACCCTCTTGCCAGTTTGATTTCACTCCTGACCCAACTAGCAAATCCAGCATGCGCGCACCTTGAATTAACGTTCGTAACTGCAGCCATAAGCCAACAGTCCCGACAATAATTGTTTGGGATTCAAAAGGAGAAATGGCTCGTTGTATATTAGAGCTCTTAGACCCGGTAACTGAATTACGCTGGTACGTGTAAATGTATATCTTTGTGGTCCATGCGTATGCAATTTGGGTTACGGAATACAAATGGAGCTGGCGAAACTGGCCTGCGAGATACGAAACGAATTTACGCCCTTTTTACACGCCGTTCAAAACGCCAATTACGAATATTTTCAATAATGCTTTTTTATTTTTTATTTTTCGTTTCTTCTGTTATTACGATTGAATTTTGTGGACGGAAACAAATTTCGAACGTCACCGTTGTAAAATATTCCCCAATGCTCGCACGTGTATAAAACGTACTTGTATTTATATCGATCTCGGGTTACATTTCAGGACAGACATCGAGGATTATTTATACGCGGCCGAAACTATATTTTTGATGCCTTCTGTGCAACGGTGGACTGTACGTGAATTTACGGTTCGGGACTGGTACATTTTTACCACTCGTGCAACGTTGTACGTCGACTCGATTTTTTTTTCTACGCTTTTTTTTGTACATTTTAGTATTGACAGGGAATTTTTCTCTCTTTTTTCACACTGTATGAAATAGTCTCAGGGTTGACCGAATTTTATCGACCCTTTCATTTATCAGGATTCGTACGATTCCTCGACTCTGTAAAAAACGGTGTACGCAGGTGAAAACAATTTCACGCTTTTCTACTTTCCTTAATTCTCCATCGAACATTTTTCTTTCAGAACTCTCGTACCGATTATTTCATCGCTTTTTTAACACACCGGCATATCGCGAAACATTTTTTTTTAATCCTTTTCACGCGACGATAAAAACTGTTCCATTTTACAAATCGAAGGGAAATAAAACTCTCTCTCAATATTGAGAGGATTACATTTTTAGAGATAACGTTTTTCACGGGTTTTCGAGTACAGAAAATATTCCTTCGATCAGTAAAAAGTAATCGAGCTCACCTCAATATAAATTTCATTCTGAAAAGCCATTTGCATATTTGAAACACTTTCTTCTTCCGAATGTACTTCGGAAAATATTATTTTCATGCTCTCGTGCATATTTTCTGCATACTTCATATTTTTTCGTTCACCCGCGTCAAAAACTGTCCTCCCGCGTGATGTATCATTGAAATTCGCATGATAAATAATGAACGAGCCTCAGCGACGAAAATGTCCATCACCCTGAAAGAATGAATAATAAAAAGAATTGAAAATTTACGGACTCGATCGTCAAACGGGATCTGAGCATCCACGCGTTAAAATCCCGCGAAATCGAAAGGAAGTTCGACGAAGAACTCTCATCGCGATGACAATCACGACGAGTGGTTGGAAATTCATTGTTGAAATTTCGCATCAGCGCGGTAAAAGAGAGTATTAAATATCGCGAATGCGTAATAAAATTTGGTCACCCGTTTTCACCGTGTAACGAAGAGGAAACGAGGGCAAGAGAAAAAAGAAAAAAAGAAGATAGCGAGAGAGATGAGGAGCAAAAGAGGGAGAGATCTGGATACACGTTGCAGTCCGTAATGCCGTAGGGCTCCGCTACCAGGGGAGAGCTTCGCGGCAGCCCTGTCACCGACCCCAACAAACCGTAGAACGAGGTCAGGAACACGTCGAGTACACATCCACGGGTGTACGGATAGAGAGTGGGGCGAGAGGGCGAAGAGAGACAGAAAGAGAAAGAGAAAGAGAAAGAGAGTCGGGAGCCTCGAGCGGCAGGCGAGCTTTTCCTCTCGTGTACGCAGGTGGGCACGAATGTGTGTGTGTATGTATGGATATCATCAGTGTGAGAACGAGTGAAGGTAGGCTCGCTGGGAAAGCCTGGCGGATGGTAGTTTGCACGGAGCTTTCGGTCCTGCTCGGTTCAACTCGGTACAATTCGTCGCCGCGGGGTGGCGATACGATCGCGTGGCAGCTTTACCGGATAAAGAGCAAGAGAGAGAGGGAGCAGGGTCGAGTCTCGCTGATGGTGGGAGAGTTTTCAGGTGGAAGGTGAACAGGAGAAAGAGCTTCCACCACCGAGGAAGAGAGAGAGCCGAACCCGATGCGCGCGCTATAGAACGCATCGCCGTCGACGTCGTCGTCGTCGTCGTCGTCGTATAGTCGTAGTACAGTCGCGGGGAGTTTTCCTCCCCCTGTTTCAGTGGTTCCGAGCTTCGGGCTTGCCGAGTCTGGCCCGCAAGCTTCATTGGGCGTCGGGACGCCGCGAGAAACGCGCGCGCTACCAAGACTTCCGCGTATCGCCCGTATATACACACTTTTCGAAGGATAACTCTCATCCATCGTTACCAAACGGCGAGTGTGACATATAAAAGAAAAGTTCATGTTTTGGAGAGAAAAAAAAATCTACGAGTCATCTAACGGGAATTATTATACAGAGATAAAAAAATAAATAGTATATTTTTGACGAGAGTGTCTTTTTTTCGTTCTTAAGGGAGCAACGGAACGAGGTACACGTGTGCGTATCGGTGAAAGCGTGCTTATTCTCAGCACGCAATGGCAAACTCTCAGCGGAGAGTTCCATCGTTTCGAATATAATCCCGGGACAAATTAGCACACGCACCGCGTGCAGGCGCCCGATCTGAACTTAAATTATTGTCACCGTTATTATTATTCTCATTATAGCCCATTATTATTATTTTATTGTTATTATATTATCAGTGGGATTGTTGTTATTATTGGAGTCGGAAACTGGAAATAGCGGGACAGGAGGTGAAACCGACAGAGCGTGTGTTATTTACCGCTTGCCGCATTGCCTTGCCGCGAATAATATTTCTCTCGTTGCCACCTCCACCCCCATCTCTATATCTCTCTTTCTCACTCTCTCTCTCTTTCCACCACGGCGGCAAACTTTTGCTAACGATCATCGGAAATCCGTGAAATTCGTGCGAAAGTTCGCCCCGCGAAGTTGGCATTAAAAATCGCAGTCCCCGGTGGATTTTGGCTTTCGGAAATATGCTTTTATCTCGCTCGAGTATTTTCATCGGCGCTGTAACGAAGGGCTGAGGATTCATGACCCGATGAACAATTAAACTGTGGAAAAATCGTGCACGGAGTGTTTTTTTTGTGGATTTTTTTTTCTTTCTCTCTCTCTCCCTCTCTGTCTCTCTTTGTTCTTCCCCATCGTCGGAGTGATCGACGAGTGAAGAGATTACGAAGATAGAGCGGAGAGTTCTTACGATCGGAAGTGAATAATCATTAAGTGTCGGAACAAAAGAGGGAAGAGAAAAAACTCCCTGCCAGGTGTGTCTCTCTCTTTTCTTCTTCTTTTTTTTTCAGTCCTCGACCGAGCGGCGATCCCTTCTCCTTCGTCGAGCGACTGGTACGAGGAAGTACGAAGAGGCTTCACTTTTTCTTCCTTCCTTCTCCTCGTTACCCCGGATTGAGACCGGGTGGTTTTTTTACCTCGAATCACTTTCCCTTCTCCCTCGCGATCCTCAATTTATTTTCTCTCTCTCTGTCTCGTTTCTCGACAATCACGTGCTCCGTTGCCCGTGAGGGGGCGCCTTGTTTTTGTGATGTTCACGTGTCGGTGCTCGCTGATTCATCGCGTGAATTTGTGTGCCCACTCGTGAAACTTCTGTGCTGATCCCGGTGCTCGTCGCATTATCAATATTAAAGGGAGGTTCATTTGTACGTGGAGGAGAAAAAACAAAACCGAGACCTCAGAACGTGGAGAATAAATTATGAAAAATTTTCTCTTTGTGTGAATAAACCAAAGGATTTTTATTAAATCTCGGATTTCTCGTCTCTCATCCCGTAAAGTGAAAAATTCCGAAGCGACGCGGCTCATTGCCGGTTCTCGACGTTTCCTCGTTTTTTCCGCAGCGTTTTCCTCTGCTGTCGCTCTTTCGCACAAAACACCCTTGACTTTCTCTTCATTCTGAACAATGCGGCACGCTCTTGGCTCGCACGGGCTCGTGCTTACGCGCTGAGAGACAGCGCGACCGCTGGAAAACTCTCACTCTCGACGTGTTCGAAACTTTCGCACGGGAGGTAAAAGTGAGAGGATCGAGTCGCGCGAAGCCCCGGTGATACGAGTCACCTCTCCCGACCTGTCGAGCGCGTGTGCAACACAATGAAGAGTGATTCGCATCGGTATCGGCGTTACGGGAAACGAGAGTGACGTATTCGAGCGAGAGACCTCGAGGAGCGAGAAGCAAAGGGGAATAAAAAGAAAAATAGAGAAGAAAATAGCAGAGTGAATATTGACACTTGGGTTTATCTCGTGTTTTTCATCTTGTTTGTTTTTCCTTCCTCCTTCGCTTCCACTAATCGTCATCCGGATGATCGTTCGCCGCGGAAAGTTCGTGAACCGAGCGATAAAAGTGTGTCATCGATTTTTTATTCGTCCCTCTCGCGTTTCCTCTCGGCCACTGAAGGATCGCGCACAGCTATAGGATGAGTGGATTCACGATTAACGATCGTAGCTCCGAAGAGGAACCGGAAGTGCTCCAAAAGAGAGGAGCGAGGATCATTTTGGCGAAGGAGTTACGAGGCTGAATCATCTCAACGGGGGTTATATACGCCAGCCGTCTGCGAAAATTGATCGTCGATGAGGGACTCGACGGGAGAAGGCGCGATGACGGAGTCCCGAAGGTTCGAGACACGAGCGAGGAGCAAACAGCCGCGAAACAAGCGACGAAGAAATATCGCGAGTGATAAGAAAAGAGTGCGAGTCATGTCACGCGTCAGAGCTCATCAACTGGCACGTTTAGTCGTGATCACTCTCGTTGCGATGCTGACAAGCTGTTGGCAGGGTGCACGAGCGAGTGAGTTCCCCGAGAGGGAATGCTGTGATCCAATTTATCCGATACCGGAACCAACTAGTCGTGCTCCATCGGCGCCGACGCCCACCGGAAGAAGCGGTGAGTCTTTTTTTCGATTAAAAAATTATCACTTGAACGGAAAAATATACAAACTTATTAAAATCTCTTTCATAATTGCTTGTAAAAGTGTTCGAAGCAATCAAAGCTTTGATATTAATTTACTTCGTACTAATTTGTTCCATTGTCAGTAATGATGTATCGGAAAGAAAATGCGAAAAAGGTACAGAGGGCTCAACTCTTATTAAAATTGATTGCTCTCAAGATGATGTTTGAGTGTTCTGTTTTGCAAGAAATTAAACTATACTTTTCCTCTGGAAATCAACACTTATTGAAGGAAAAAGAAGAATCACGTTGTACTGTACGAAGGACTCAGTCCTTATTAAAATTGATCGCTCAATATGATCTTCGAGTGTTTTCTATTGTAAAAAATCGAATTATACTTTATCTCTGGAAATAAACAATTTTTGAAAGAAAAAGAAGAATTGCCATGTTCTCCTTTCATCAAAAAAATAATGCAATTTATTTTTTTTTAAATAAGAAATCTTTGATAAAATAGTTTCATGTCTCTCCCTCTCGCAGTCGAATGATTGGCTCAACATTACCCTGAAAGTAAAACGTATACAAAAATACCAGAGTCCTTATAAAGTTCGCTTAAAAAACACTCAAAGTACTGAAGTACATGTTTACTGCGTTGTATACTCGGTAATGAGATATCGAAGGGAAAATGCGGAAAAGCGTATTTTTATTGTCGTTAGTAATGAGGTATCGAAAAGGGAAAATGCGGAAGAGCCGAGCGAAGGGCCCAAGCCATTGGGATTGCAGCGACCCTGAAAGTAATCGTCGATCGAGTGTACACGGGAGCTCCCGGAATTGTAGGGGAAATACAGAGAAGAGGGCAGAAGCGCGGCCAAAGAGAGCACGAAGAGTTGAAAGAGTTGAGGCCGATTCTCAAGATTCCGTGAAGCGCATGGCCTCGTTTCGTGCCTGATTGCATGTACACGTCCGCACACATTTGCGAAACGAAGTGCGAGAGATCTCTTAAGCGGTACAAAAGGCGAAAAAAGAGAGAAAAAGATTTTATATGTACTTGTGTATGTCTGTATATACATACGCGCGTGTATATATGTATTCATATATAGAGATATATACATATATATATATATAGTAAAGCTCGACATTTCCGCAGAGCTTTCTCACATTCACCCCTTTTGCCCCGCTCTCTTTTCTTTCAACATCTTCGCTCAATCGTGACTTCCTCTTCGGGAGTCCCGAGGTCTTCGACAAAAGCTACTTTCCGCTTGTTTTTATCAACGCGTTTTTTCCCCCGGAAAATTGGACGATGATGGCGAGGATAAAGGAGAGAGAGAGAGAGAGAGAGAGCCAGAAAGAATCGTGGTAGGAAAATCCGACACTGAAGGAAAACTCTTCGTGGAAGGCTTTTCTCAATTTCTATACCCAGAGACTTTGTACCAATGTTGAGAATAAAGCTCGTGACATTGTGTATTTCCCTACTATTTTTCTATGCTTTGCGTTTTTTTTTTCACCGTGAATCGAAAATGTTGAAACATGCACGAAATCGCGATATTCGCTGTACGTACAGAACATTTTTTTCGTGTTTTTACCTTCGTCTTCTTCTTTTTTAAACGCTCTTTCAACCTTTCTCTTCAACTCCAATTTTTTCCGTTTCGACTCTGTAGCGAGCTCGCCTTTTTGTTGTTTTTTTAAAGTTCCCCTGTGTAAAAGCCATTGGTGTTAAATCGCACGGAGAGCTACTCCCGGCCTCGAGAAGGGACTAGCTTGAGTCACCGCTTCCGCCTGACCTACTTCCCCATGAATCCAACCTGCTTATAACCAGAGAGAGCATTTCGCAATTTAACAATTTAACAATTTGCAAGTACCTCTTTTTTTTCTCTCTCTCTCAGACTTAATTCTCAATTTTTTCTCACTTGACATATTTGCCGACTGTTTTTTCACCGATGGAGATTCCGGGCATTCCAATTTTTTGGTGTTTCATTCATTCATTTATTCGATTTTGCAATTGACACTATAATTGTACGCTAACAAAGTGAAAGAAATCGCGTTTCACGAAAAACACGAAATATTTTATCGCTCGATCATTTTTCAACTTTGCTCTTTTGAGATTTATTTTTTATCGAGACTAGAATTCGTAAAATAAGGATGAGAGGAAAAAAAGAATGGCATCGTTATTATTCATGCTCGGGGATGTAAGAGAGCGGTGAAAAATAATAAAAGAAAAACGTGGGCGAAATCGAGCGAGGAATCGCGCGAAAAGTTTTCCAGTGACAAATCCTTCAACTCCGAACTATCATGTTTTATCGAATACATGCGCGGACGATGGGAGTTGATGTATCGGGAGACATCTGCGGGAGGCATCTGGCACTGGTAAAAGTACGATAAAACATAGACATAGAATACTCCGAAGCAGGAGAAAAGAAATTGTGGTACATCTGCTTGAATGTCATTGGATCGCTATAAGCTGTGCCCGAAAATACTGGACATATTTTTTTTCCGTTATTCATTCCTCCCATGGAACTTCCACGCCGTGACATCGATTGTAATATCTTGAATTTCCGTTCTCCGATTTTTGCGTCAATCTTCCTCCTTTGCCCCCAAAAAATATACGACCGTAAAACAACAATTCTAACGTTCATGCAAATTACGATTCATCCTCGTTTACCGCAAAAAAAAAATAAAAATAGAAAAGTATATCTGTAGCGTGTACAAAAATTATTTATTTGCAATTCACATTATTAAATATTCGAAGGGACGAGTTTCATACGCTTCGCTCGCTCGTAAAAAAAAGTTGTTCGATCGAAACTTTTTAACGTTTCCGCGAGAGTGTATGCGATTCAGTTTTTAAAACTGTTCTCCAGCTCTCATAGTCGTCGATGTAAAAATATTACGAGAACTTTATATAATTATGGCGGTGCGCGGTGTTTGAAATAGTAACGTGGTAATGTGTCAATTTTTTTGAAATTACGAAAATAAACACGAGCGCACAGAGCGCCGTTATCGAATGAACATTTCATTACCGAGAAAATAAATAGACGGTGAAACTTCGTCGAGGTATATTTTTTCGAAAAAAAATCATATGTACATGCAAAAATTGTTATTTTAATTTTTCAGCGGCTACTTTCGAATAATTTTTTTTTCCCTCGTCGTAACCTCGATACTTTCCGAGTGTTTTTTACGTCGGGAAAAAATTCTAGGTAATTAATTTATTAAAGAAACTTTCCGCGTCTTTTCGAGTAGAAATAATTGCAATTTCTGTAGAGATTTGTTCAACCGGCAAAAATATTTCGCCAGTGTCAATAAGGGATCGTTTTTTTTTCCTTATTCTCCATCAAGATATTTCCGATAAGCTTTCTGGCCACGAGCGATGAATGCATTGCAACGATTTTTAAATTTCTTTTTACCATCACGAGTCTCATATTTTATTCTCCCTCTTGGCCCTTCTCAGCTGCAAGGTAACTAATATTTGCCGAATCTCAACGGCGTTGGTAACAAGAGTAAACAACCCGTGAAAGAGAGAAAAAGGGAAAGAGAGAATGAGAAAGACTTTCAGAAGATTTTTCAAACATCATACTTTGAAGAGAATTAAATTTCCATTTTCGTAATAAAAGAACAAAAAAATCTCACGAATAAGAAATATTTTGTTCTAATGTCTCTTTCAAGAGACGAGACTAATATTGTCATTCTACAAAATGAAAAATTTCAATAATCACATTCTGTTTATTCAAATCGTTCACAGATTTCTCTTGTCATTCGACATTTCCCTTCCTCCTCGTGCTAGAAAATAAAGCATTTTTATTTCATCGCTTTTTTTACTTTTTTCTTCTTTTTTTTCGTATCAAAGAGAGCCTGTTCGCACAATCGGTACAAAGGGACTTGGAAATAATGTCGATTCCGTTTGATAAAGGATACAAGAGGATTCGGATTCCTCAGTCATTGCGGATTTCGATTTCAGATTCTCTTTTCTATTTTCAATGACTTTTCTTATGAGATTTTAGTAATTGATTTTAGTAATTATCGACCGCAAATAAATCTGCTTTGGAAAATAACGCGTACTATAAAATTTCGATGAGTTCTTATTTTAAAAATAGATATCACGGTTTTTGAAGTCTTTCTTGCATAATTGAATGGGATTATTTCCTAAGATTTTGAAATAATGTCAATTCTGTTTGATAAAGGACAGGAACAGAATTTTCGAGTGCGAGTGGACTTTAATTTCCTCTTTCCGTTATCAATAACCGCGAATAGATCTACTTGATGAAATAATACGTGCTACAAAATTTCAATGATCTTTTATTAAATAAAAAAATTGATTATGCGCATAATGAAATTTTTTTCTGCATAATAGATGGAGTTATTTTTCTAAGCAGCTATGCAATATTCTTTCGAAATTCCTTGCATCCTTCTTGTCCAATAAAATATCAACAGGAGAGCGGAAGAAAAAATGAGGGTGGAAAAAAATGAGAGAAGGAAAAAAAACGCGGATAAGAGAATTCGTAGCCTTCGCTGTTGGCT
>JAPYYX010005845.1:0-10000 GCA_030522605.1 Cremastinae sp. B BG-2022a
GACCAAAAAATTTATTGCTCTTAAAATTTCGACGTCGGAATTAAATTGAAAAATCAAATAGATGGACTGCGGAATTGACTCTACATACATCCTTAATTAGAAAATAGGAATTTATAATGTTTAATCCATTCCTTAATCACTCGCGAAAATCGAGAAAAAACATTGTGTTATAAAAAATGTTACCTTACGAAAAATAGAATCGTCATTGTATTGAATGCGAAAATACCCAAACTAATAATGTAAAAATTTAACCGATAAAAATCCACAGAAAATGTCGCGTAATAAACACCTGTTACAAAATTTAAAAATAAATAATTTGTTAAAATCCAGATTATTTGAGTCGTTTATTCCGAACCGATCGCTGGCTTCGTATGAATTTAAACGTAGATTCGTGAGAAAGCGCGGATCCACGCAGTAGCGTATGATGAGAAGATCAATTTATTGAATAGAAACAAAAATTAAAAATTAATAAAAAATTATTTTTCACTTCCAATACGTTGCAACTGGTGCCCAAATATTGATAAATAAAAATTGATAAATTTCCATATTCTTCTCAATAAAATTTCAATATGTTACAGTATATTAATCGTACTTTCATACATTTTTCTTCATTCTTCAATTCTAATTCGTAAGTAATTTATTTCGACTTTTTATCGATTAATGTGATTTGTCTATTAAGAGATCACCGTGTGTTTGATAAATTTCGTAATATTATAATTTTTGAATCTGGTCACGAAAAGTTCGAACGAAATTTCGGCGATAAGCCTTGAGATTGAGCAAAAATGTGTGTTAAGGTCGAGGATGGTCTCGAATCTTTGATGCTCGTGTGTAACATCGTCTAAGATCGGCAGGAAATTGCGGGTAGCGAGCAATGGTCTTGCTTGAATTATGCAAGGCGATGATGATAGATAGAAATCAAGGATTCCAGAACGTCCGGTCTCGTACGAGACAAACACTTTGAAAATTGTCAAGATCCACCGCAGAACCTCGACTTTTCGGTTTTAACGATTACACTGGCGGTCTCGGATCTTACAACACTCAATAAATCATTACAAAAACATTCTTAAATCTATTCTTCACTCCACAAAAAAAATAAAATTCTTTGAAGAATTTTTTTCGCACATTCGTTTTTTTTCCATTTCAAAAATATAAAAATAAAATTTACGAGGATTTAAAAAACTAAGGTATAAATCAATTAGATTTTAAACTCGTAAACCTTCACTTCATTAGAAACAAATGTTTGAGTATTTTTTTCCACGTACTTGGTCTCGACCTTTTCATTGACGAGCACAACCATTTTTGGTTAAATTCAAAACTTTTACGTACAATTTTTTTTTAATAATTAAAAATAGTGGAAGAACGTCAAAAAGATTGAAACTTCTGAGTCTCGAACTCCCATCCGTACTAATTCATATGGAAAAAAAATCGTAAGCGACGAGGCAACGATTACCGTTATCAACGAAAGGAAAGAATCACGAATCTTTCGACCTCTTTTGCTTTGTGTTCACGCTTTAAATCCCCCAATTGTGGATCCAAAAAAAAATTAAATCCAAGCATACATGTATATAAATTCGCAAAAAAGCGATGCGCAGAATCATTCCTTTGTTTCCAATTTTTTTATCGAAAATATAATGAGCGACGACCCGATTTAACGTCAAGATTTCATTTAATCTTTGCTCGATTTTTATCTCTGAATGTTTGGAAATTCCTGTAGCTTTTATATATCAACCTCGCGAATAATTTCGCCGTTCCCTGATGAGAATTTTTGACATTTTTATCTCATTCTACGAATATTATAAACTGTTGATCAAAAAACGAAAATAAATTACAAACAAATTTTAAATTGAGACGTCTTAAATAATACTTAACACTGGATTTAGGATATAAATTTTAATATTTTTCCTCGTCAACAAAATATTATGCGACTTTGCATCGAAGATTTAGAAATGAAAAACAAAGTGAAAAATAGCTCTCGAAAATAATTATCTCAAGTTTTGAATGTAAATTTTTGTATTTTTTTTTTCATTCGTGAAATATTTTGCGGTTTTGCGTTGATGATAAGGAAGTGAAAAAAGAATCTTATCCCGTGGTTTACCAGACCAGTAATTCTTGTTTTTTACTATCCGGCGAAATTACACGATATTTAGAAGTTTCCTGTCGTTACGCACGTGCCCGTATTCAGCGTGATTCTTTTTCCTCTTCCTCCATCCTGTCACTCTTCGTTACTCTAGACCTGGCGAGCGTCGCGATACCTTTTTTTATCCTTTCACATTTTTCGCTAAAACTGTTGATGTGAAAGCAAGCGAGATTGATGCTTCTGAGTACTGACTGGCATAAATTTCGAAGTGTTTACAAATTTTCACTCTCGACAATTTTCATGAATTAAAATAAAAATTATTATTTTATTTTAACATAAATTAATTAAAACGATAATAGAAATTTATGTCATCTTCTTCGTCCCGGTGACATCTAAAGCGATGTTGACAGTTCAAAGACCGGCGTTAATTTGGAAGTTTTGACCATTTTCACTTTCGATAATGATCTTAAATTATCGCAAAATAAAATATAAAAATAATTATTCGCGATCGAAGAAGCATTAATCTCGCGTTAAATTATTTTATATTTTTATATAACTTGATTAGAATGATGATAAAACTTTACATGACATAATTCTTCTTCCCGATGACATCCATAGCGAGCACAAAGTCACAGAAAACAAAAAAAAACGCTTATTGTCTCGTTTGACACTTCAATCCGAGCGCACCGGGTGCATGACGACGAGACTCGACGTACGTTTGACAAGTGGACGAAGAATCTCGTCGACGATTATTCACGAATGAGCCAACCGGTTTTAGTGAAGAATTCCATGTCGTCGATATGTTTACGAAGCGAAATTTCGTTCTGACTAGTCGACAAATTGTTGAGCACCGAGGCACGCGACTGACCCAAATCACAGGAGAATTCTCGTCCCACACTCTCTTCAGGTTTCCACGCGATTTTTAAGCGACTACACGGGATATTCTCGACGCGTGCTCTCCTCTGCGGTCACGTGTGGAAATGAACAGTCGACGTATTCCGATGTAGCAATTCGTCCGTTGATTGGCCATCTTGGCTTCCTGTGAAAGAAAAAAAAAATACGTACAGAGGAACATTCTCGTTACTTTGTTCTTTCGTCTTCCAATATTCGTGCGTCCTCGGATGGTTTAACGACGAGAGTAAAACACGAAGACTTTTACTCGCGTGAAGTGGAAAAACTCCGATTCCCTTTGTAGTTTTTTTTCCGAAAGGTGAACAACAAAAATTGCACCGAAAAAAATCCTGAAAGATTTCTAAGAACGAAAATGTGGATTAATTAATGAAATTGATTTATTGAATAATTCAGTTAAGTATTCGATGGATTTTTGCTTGTTGACTGAATCAACGATCTGGTTAATTAAATATTTTGTTCATTAACTCGACGTAGAGTCGAAATTCCGTGCGAGGGTGAATTACGAGTGGAATCTGCACTGACACTGAAGTACAAACATAATTAATTTTCTGTTGTCTCTTGAACATGTTTTCAACTTTTAATTCAAAGGTACACCAAACGAAGTTCGTTTTCGAAAAATTCTAATTTATCACCTCATTTTTACAAACTCGATCCGTTCCTTGTCTTTTCTCACTTCCCTTCGTCCTATCGCGATTTTTGCGAGTCCGAAGCAAAAAAAAATTACGCACAAAATTGAACATTATAAAAATTCCTTTGTACAGCTTAAGATTAAGAAAAAATGCCCCCTCGTGATGGAGAGATAAGTTTCACAGTTCTTCGTGCTTGGCAGCATCATCTGAAATAAACATTTTTTGTCATTAAATGCTTTGAATTCTTTTATACCACTTAATTATCTTAGAATAAGTGAAAATTATTTTACCTGAATCCTTTTCTTCTTTATCCTCTCTTTCCAAATGCTCGCCTACGTTCTCGATTCTGTGTTGCAAAGTTCTTATTTCTTCATCGTAACCCGTCCATTCGGGTAATATTCTCATCGCGGCTTGCAATTTGGCTTCCTTCGTCATTGGATTGTTACACTAAAAGATTGAATTGTGAGTTATTTATTCTATTATCAGCACTATATTGTCATTTTTTTCAGAAGTTATTATTTATATTTATTACTTAATAAGTTTGAAGTTTAAGATACGAATTACTAACGTTAAGGTGGTTGTATCGCCGAAGTCGATTTCGTAAAAATTTGTTGAAATTTTACACAAATGTTGTCTAATGTCATACGGAAAAATGTGTAAAATTTGAATGAGTTCTACCGTATAGAAAGGGAGATATGTATTTTTGAAAATTGGAGTTTTTCGTGATCTTCCATAAGAGCCCATGTTAAATATTGAAATTTTCAGCAATTGGGATCTGACATGGGGGCGGAGTTTAGCCTAATGGCGCCGGCAAGGGAGCAATAATGATTATAATAATTAGCGTTTTCTATTGAGTCTGCTCCCTTGCTCTAGTTGGATTTTTGGTCACCAGATGTCATGTCGCCGCATGTCAGATCCCAATAAATATATTCATTCCTACACGGTAGAACGCACTCAAATGTTGCACACGTTTTCGTATGATATTCGCGAACATCTGGGTAAAATTTGAACAAATTCTGACGAAAAACAAATTTTTTATGAGTTTGCCTTTACTTAACACGGGGAAAAACTTTTGATCGTGACTGTCGCGATACAACTAATGACGAGGATTGAAATAAAATGATGAAAATAATTGACGCGTAAAAAAGTTGGTTATCAAATTGATCAAGTCTACAGATTTGCGGTATGTCGTAAATTTTAAGATTCATAAAGATTAAATTATGAGTTATTAGTTACATCATTCATTATTTTCTTTCTTATATCTTTTCATAAAATTTAAGATCAATTTAAACAGAGTGATAAAACGAATTGATGCGTAAAAAAATTGAGTATGAAACTGACCAAGTCTATAGTTTTGGCGTATTTCTTGGATCTGTCATCGCACCAAGTTTCACACCAGAGCCACTCCTGAGGCAAGGTTTTTATCGCAACTTGGTGGATCATATTATTAGGCAAGTCTTGATCAAGATTCGAGAGACTGTTGGGATCCTGACTGAGAGCTTGATACTGTCCTCTCAGACGATCTCCGGCTGCTATTCGGCGGAAACGTTTCAAATCGACAACGTATAGGGCACTTATGTGATAATTGCGACCTTGAAGATGGTTCCTCCAGTAACCCTGTCTCCAGAATCTAAATAAAATGAAGTAATATTAATAATAAATGCTCAAAAATTGCTATAATTTCACCCAGACATTTTTCAATGTTTTCAAATTATCTAAAGAATCAGAGAACGATTCACCGAAGCATTAAAAAATATCATTAATAAACTTTCTGAATTTTAAATAAATTTATGTAAAATTTATGAATTTGCTTTTACAGTGGATTTCAAATATCATGTTTACGTTAGTAATTGATTCCCATGCTTGGCACATGTAATGTAATATATTTTTTGCAAAAATTGAATGTTTTACAAGAATCAATGTCATAACAATGAAAATTCAACTTTCAAACCGGAAAAAGACTACATTTTAATATTATATCATGAAAAAATCAATTTTACGAATGATGCATCCTAAATTTTTCTGTGTCTCAAATTTAAAAAAAAGTAAACTACGTCGGTATTTTACCTAAATCCATCCATTTCCGTCCGACTGTCGCAGAACGGAGGATACGCGTACGGCGCGCCTTCGAGATCGAGATTGGCAAGTTCCTTGAGATCCGCTCGCACGACTTGATCCGCATCGACGAATATTATTTTTTTCACGTCCAACGGGAACAGAACGTCCAGGAATAAAATCTTGTAACCCCAGATCGTTCGTTGTTTCTCGGTTTGCTGGTGAAGCCATCTCGGCCATTTATACTGGACAAATTCGTATTCAAAGCCATATTCTTTGGCCATGTGGGGTAAGAAATTCTGTAAACAAAAACGTAATTATAGAAAAATATTCAAGAAGTATTTTAAATAATGAAAAAACATTATTTTTTTACCTTCACCGTTGGTGATAAATAATTTTTGAGCAGCCAGAATTTCACTGGAGTTTTCGTATGTTTCATAACACTCAGCATCATGATCTTGAGGAATCTCTCGTAAAGATGTCCCGAAGCAAGAGAGAATATGTTGAGCTTCTCCTCAGGTTCTCCAGACTCGTCGTTGCTCGTGAAAGTCCTGATTGGAAATTAAAATAAAGAATCATAAAATCGATATCCTCACATAAAAAAAAATCTTAGCATAAAAAAAGTATTCTACCATTGGCATTAATTGAAAAGACAGCGTTCTACAGAGAAATAATGAGCTTACCAAAAATTGGAAAAGCTAGAACAGAACGGATGAGTGGGTAGAAAAAAGAACAGTCTCGTGCTGTCGCTCGAATAGAAAAAAAACCTGCTACGTTATACAATTGATTTTTTACCTAGAAATAGAATTCCAGAGACCGGAACTCTTCTCATCTTCCCAGAGCAGATCCATGTCAGCCTTGTCAGGTTTCTTCGATACTTTGAGCTTGAGCACGTGACTGCGAAGCGTGCTGATGAGAACTTTGACGTCGTTGCCATTCTGAATGACGTCCTGGCCACCGACGCTCGTTATGTCGTAAATCTCAGCGGATCTTCCTTGTCGCAATTGCAGGATCCATTCACCGGGACTGGCTTTGAGCTGGAAGTATCCAAGATTCGCCATGACGATGGTGTCGACCATTAGAGGTTGACTCTCGGTTCCGAGCGTTATTTGCAATCCTCTCGGCGCATTGCCCATGAGAGCCTCGAAGCAGTGACCCTCGAGCAACAAATGCTCGAGCTCGAACTCGCTGTGAACTCCCATCGCGACGTTTTCCAATTTTATATTATCCAAATCGTAAACGCTCTGAACAACCTCGACCAGCCAGTTCTCCGGGGCATGAATCTGTTGCGTGAGCAACGACGTAGTTGGCAACTTCGTGAACTTCGCCATCGCACCTGACAGCTGTCCGTCCCCTGAGAATTGCAGCTCGGGCTCGAGGACGAAACGGTAGAAACTCTTGAGCGGCATGTCGCTGTTTTTCTCGATGCAATTCAGATAAACCTTTATATTGCAGTTCAGAGATTTTTGTAACGTCGAGAGGATGGGACCGAGCTTCTGAGCTCCTCGAGAAACCGGATCGACGATCGCCATGATGTTGAAAGCGACCTCGTCTGGATTAGCCGCTGGAATATTTATCGAGCTGTACTGATCGCTGCGAACTGATATGTCGAACCGACTGCGAGTTTCGGGTCTAGGAACCAGCAGCGAAACTATTTGCATTATCATGTTGTCGGTGACTTTGTTCTCCTCGTAATCATCTTCGTCGAGCGTCTGGAGCTTCATCAGGTTCGTGAGCAATTTGTCACCGTACGTGCTCTGGCTGAACCTCTCGAGGAGCGCGAACTCCTCGCTGGCGAATTCCTCGTCCTCGTCCAAAGGTCCTATGACACGACCGTTGCAAACGATGGCCCTGACGCTTGGTCCAAGCTCCAGAACGCTCTTCGCGTAAAATCGGTGCACGCCCAGCAAGAAGTCTTGTTCTTTGACGACTCCCATCTTCACACCTTCGTCCTCCATATTAAAATTACCGGCTCTTACTAATTTCACTGTTTTCTCATCGATCAAGCGAAGAATGGAATTTATGGCTTCTTTGTGTGATTTAGTTTCCAGGGTGGCTAAAACCATTTTGTTAATTATATTTGATTCGGAATCGATATCATCCTCTCCATTGACGATTATCGATAGTCTTACATCCGTATTTGTCTCGTCTCGCTGGAAAAAATAGATCTCGTTGAAAAATTATTTGGGTTTATTTTATCGAAATTTGATTGTTTTAACAATATTTTGAAATAATTACCAAGTATTTTAGAGCTTCGCGTAACAATTTTCTGCCCGATTCATTTTCCAGGTCGACAACGATCCAGAAAGAGTATAAATGTCTGACTGTCGTGCGAGCTGGAATTGAGAGATATTTTGTATTTTCCAATAACCATGCTGCTGTGTCTTGAGGACTCCAAGTTGTGTAATCCTTGTTTTCCTGTACAGTGCCGATTAGGTTCAACCATTTATTCTTCTCCGTTTTTAGAACTCGTTCGTTCAATCTGAAATAAAACAAAAGTGCATTATATTTCGGAAAAATGTTTTTGCAGTTCTTGATTTGAGAAAGTTTCAATTAAAAATTTTGATGGTTCGTTTTTTAGTAGAGGAGAGAATAATTGTGCAAAAAATTGTCCATTTTGAGTCATGATCACATATTTACACAATATTTTCTGTGATGTTTACTCGATACTTATACGGTATTTAAAGTCGTATTTGTTAGATATTTACACGATTCTTACACAAGACTTGCACCACATTAACACGATCTATTTGAGTTTGAATGCATCAGTTTTTACAGAACCTGAATTCTTTTTAAGGGGTTACATGTAGTCATAGGCCAAAAAAAGCACGTTTTTTTAAATTTTTTGTTGGGAAAATGACTGCAGCTCTCGAACTGTTTTTTTTTCATAGTAAAGGGTATATTGTTTACTATGTTTTATAATTTTTTTAGTCTAAAAAAATCATAAATGGAGCAGATATAATATATTTTATGGACCGCTGTCCAGAAAAAGGCCTTCCACGGTGACCACTATAACTTCTACACCGATCATCAGAAATAAAAAACCAAATAGATTAAATTTTTGTATCGTATTATCTAGTCTTTGATCGAAAGATTTGATAAAATATTAATTTTTGAAAAAATGGTCGGCGGTTTAAAGTGAAAGTGTAAATTTCTTCGAAAAAATCACTTCATTTTCCTGGATATTAAAAAAAGTATGCATCGAAAAAGAAATTCCTTCGATCAAGGACTGCGTTTTGATATAAAAAAAAAAGTATCCAAAAATTTGAGTAAATCGATCGAGTCGTTTTTGAGATATTGAGGTCACCGATATTGAAAGAGTTGTTCCGAGAAAATTCTGACTAGACGTAAACCCTTGAAAGGTTTATAATAAAAAAATTATGAAACATAGTAAAAAAATATACCTTTCACTATGAAACAAAAACAGAGCGAAGCCTGTAATCGTTTTCTCAAAAAAAATTCACAAAAACTCGCTTTTTTTCGGCCGACGACTAGATGTAAAGCCTTAAGAGTTATTTGTTTATTACCTTGGCATTACATTCGGTTGATTCATAAGCCACTCAACGACGTCGTCATCGTCAGTGAGTTTTCCAGTGTAAACAGCTTTTTGTAACAGAGGCGTCTGCGACATTACCGCAGCGAAGACGGTCTCCGTGAATGCATCAGCATCCAGATCAGTTGTTGACAAGGGCACACCGTTCAAGAGCGCTTGAGGGAATTTTTTGAATCCAGCAGCTTTGATGAAGTCACTCGTCAATTTCCGACCAATATCATGCTCCGAATCCTCACCGAGAATGTCATTTACTTTCGCGGAAGGTTCAAGTGCCAGGATCGCTCTTCTCACAGCAACGACATCGACTTTGGAATGGCCTACATATTTTCCGACCTAAACAAAAAGGAAATTATATGTAAAATCATTTTTAATTCTTTATCAAATTGAAGTTTTAAGGTATTCCTTGCATGAAACAGTTATCTTCAGATTTCACTGAAAATTTGCAGAAAAATTCTTTGATGTCATATGTATAACTGTGTAAAATTTGAGAGGCTGTTACCGAATGAAAAATCAAGATATTTATTCTTGAAAATCGTCATTTTTTGCAATCTCCCATAAGAGCCCGTGTTAAATATCACGATATTCAGGACGAGTATCTCGATTTTTCGGTCGGTGAAGCCTATTGGAATTTTGCACACATTTTTATATAACATCAAAGAAGCTCCAATTAGTTTCTTACAAAAATTTGAAGACAAAAATTTTTATGATTTTGTTTATTATATAACAAATAAACTTTACGTAGGATCGATTTGAATTTTGAGTATGTTTTTCTTT